>CM042317.1:965000-1045000 GCA_023566125.1 Zingel zingel | reverse complement strand
AAAACGGTAATAATAATGATGCATTTTATTCATGGGCGCCTTTCTTGATCCTCAAGGACACCTTACATGAACAAATAGTAAAAGATAAAAACAGATGCACATTAAAGACCACGCCGAATTACAAAGCAATGAACAACAACGGACAAATACTATTCAGTGACAGTGAGGATGGCAGTTTGAAGAGGCAGGTTTTTAGACGGGATTTGAATGTGGGGAGAAAGTCTGAGTCAGTGTTCTGACATTAGGATTCTACGAGTGCCCCTCCCTGTTCCTGCTGGACATGTGCATGTGTGTGCGTCCCGGGGGAGAGAGCTTCCTGAGGTATCTCCCCCTCAGTTTTTTCTTTTCATATCAAGGATGCAGGGTGCCGCGTGATGCACGGATCATAAAGGCCCTCAGCCAGAAATTTTAATTCTGGGCCCCAGAAATCAAACTGACACTGACTCGACTTTATCTCAAAGTAATAATTATGATCGCTACGAGCAGCAAAGCGTCACGTCGACGGGGCTGTTGTGTCATAAAGTCTTAGAGAAGAAACAAATAAAAATGTTGATTTGGACAGATTGTCCTATTTATTTAAATTAGATTAAGATTATTACATTATATTATTAGCAAAATTGACTTAGCATATTCTTATTACTTCATAAGGCAGAAGCCCAGGACAGTATCTTTATCTTTTTTTTTACACTAGGCAAAGAGTTTTTTTATTTTAAAATGTGGTCACGTGTGTGTGAGAGTGTGTGTGTGTGTGTGTGTTTATGTGTGTATGTGTGTGTGTGTGTGTGTGTGTGTGTGTGTGTGTGTGTGCATGTGTGTGTGTGTGTGTGTGTGTGTGTGTATGTATGTGTGTGTGTGTGTGTGTGTGTGTGTGTGTGTGTGAGAGTGTGTGTGTGTGTGTGTATGTGCGTGTGTGTGTGTGTGTCTGTGTGTGAGAGTGTGTGTGTATGTGCGTGTGTATGTGTGTGTGTGCGTGTGTGTGTGTGTGTGTGTGTGTGAGAGTATGTGTGTGTGTGTGTGTGTGTGTCTGAGAGTGTGTGTGTGTGTGTGTATGTGTGTCTGTGTGTGACAGTGTGTGTGTGTGTGTGTGTGTGTGTGTGTGTGTGTGTGTGTGTGTGTGTGCGTTCATGCTTGTGTGTGTGCATGTACTTTTAGTCCTGCAATATAGTATAAAATGTCACAGAAAGGAAGAAGAATTATGACAAAAAAAGTCATTAAAAAAACATGTCCAGGTATTCAAGGTTGGTTACAAAAAAGTGATAAAATGTCTTTAATTAGCAGAGCAAGACATTAAAAATACAACGCAGATTGGCTTGAGCCTTCCTAAGGGTGTATGACACCAAGAGACAAAGTGATTGTCTAGTTTTGTGAAGTGAAGTGTCTACCTTTAGTCCTGCAATATAGTATAAAATGTGCTCCAGAGTTTTTGCACCAGCTTGCAGTGCATGTCTTAATGTCGGAAATCCACGTCACGTTTCCTATTTTATTCCATTCATAATTGTATGCTTTAAATAATTGTATCTTCTTTTGCATCTGTATTATCCTAATTTATTCATCATACCATTTTCCAATTCAGAAAGTTTTATTGTCTTTCTATTTTTTCTCGTAATGGTGTTTTCTGTCTTTGTAATTTGACTCGATGACATTGTAAATGCCCCTCAGTGATCTCTCAAGTATTAATAAAGGTTGAATGAATGAAAAAAATACATGCCTCAGGATGTTTGAGTGGAATCAGTCCAGCTAAAAGACTTCCCATAGAAAGGCAGAGTAGCATTTAAATCAACAACTGACCGTGCAGTGTGTGACATCCTGGAGGAGTCCTGTAGATGTGTGTGTGTGTGTGTGTGTGGTAAATCCATAAATCCACTACTGAGCAGATGGATCTATCTTCTACCCAGAGAACAACACATGTACATTTGTCTACTTACTGGGCAACAACAACATAATTGCTGCCAGAGAAAAATAAATATCTATAGAATGTTGACAGTGTAGAGACTGTATTTTGAAGGGTGCAACAATCCTGCAATTTCGCTGCCATGTATTGTACACAAATACACTGTAATTGTTATAGGCATTTCCTCGACAGCATGTCAATCACTTAAATCTGTGAGTAGTAATATTTAGCAGATTAATAAACAGAAAATAATATGATTGAACTGACAATTTTGATAATTGATTGAACTTGTTCATTAGGTCATTAACATTAGGTCATGTTCTCTGTTTTGAATTGTATATTCAGCTGTCGGATTGTTATGTCTTTGACTGAAAAGAAAATGTACATTATGTACTGTTACGTACATACATAATGCTGCGTTATGTATATACTTTTTCCAATCTAGCATAACAAATAGTGCCATTGTGACAGTGAATTGTAATTACATACCTTCCATAATTATGGTAGTCTAACAAAACAATTATAAAAGCTTTGTAAACGATTGTATTATTAGTGACTTATTTTTACTGGTAGAGAACTGATAGTGCAAGTGAAAAAACACCCCCAAAAAAAGAATGCATGGCAATGGAAATATCCAAGACAATATCGCACTATGTGCATAAATAAAAAAAAAAAAAGAAAAACAGATTTAAAGATTGTAAAAATTAAGTAAATGTAATATGTAAAAATACTAAAATATTAAAACCACTAAGAGCATCTAAAGGCTATTGAAAACGGTCACGCTTCCCCCATAAGCCTCGATCCTGGAACAGTTTAAAACATTTAAGGATCTAAGAGGCCCAGAGTTGTGTAGCAGTAGTGAGCAGGGGCTGGTCTTGGGGGTGGGCGGGGGCAGGTTGGCACCTGCCAACCCCCTGAAATATGATTGGCTCCAATTAAGAGCCCATAGAAAATGTGTACTGTATTTGGATTAGTGCTGTCAAACGATTAAAATATTAACTCGCAATTAATCACAATTAATCGCACATTTTCATCTATTCTAAATCCTTGATTTCTTTTTGGCCCACTGTTTTTTCTCATGTTAATGCTCTTATCAACATGAAAAAGTGGATCGGCTTGCTTTGTGCAAATGTTTTTTTAAGTTGTGGTATCCATGTGCTTCTGTCTGAAGCATAGACTCTTAATATTAATATACAATCTATGGTCTGAAGTCATCCATTGTCTCCTGGCTTTGACGAGGTGGTGGAGAATTGGCATCAAATGATTATTGGTCCCCCCTGTACCACCCCACCTAAAAATCTGGTGCTGCCTGTAGCCGGCTCACAGTAACTTAATGGCAGCTAAACACTGCTGCTGGCAGCCGACGTCCCGGAGCTTTGTAGCAGCTAAATACAACCAGCAACTGCTGCTGGGATTTTATCCTTCTATGGCACAGTAGACAGTAGACGTTACAGTGCTTTAGTTAGTTTAAAATACTTCTATTTATAACATATGGTCTACTGGTGAAGGAGCGTTGATCACTTTGAGGGATATGTAAACCGGAAAATCGCACCCTGAATACTATAATAATACTATTATTAACTATGAACCCCCCCCACACACACACACACTTTTCCGATCCCACAATAAAACCTCTCTCCCAAAATCTGCCTTATTGCATAAGCCAAAAAGTCATCAATATGACAATATATTATATGCACAGAACAATGGCACGTCCAACAGAGCCATCATACGCGCAAATACACAAACAAACAAGAATTGGACCTCTGCTGTCACACCTTTCTGGGGTTCACCACTTCTTGAATTTTAGATCTCCTGTCCCATTTTTTCCCTCTGTAAAAGCTCCACTATGTCCCTTTTTATTTTTATTAATTGGCCAAATGGTTTTCAAATGTTCTCATACACCCCCAATTTGTTTGTGAGTGTATACGTTAATCTGTCCATAGACATACATTGCGCCATATTCTTGATCCAAGCACCAGATTCATTTAATGCTCTAAATCAGGGGTCTTAATGTTTTTTAAGCCAAGGACCCCTTAACTGAGAGAGAAGGAGCAGGGACCCCCTACTACATATATTGTATGAAATGACGTTGCATATTTAACTGGGCCTACAATAATGTGTAGGGGGGCCTAAAGTCACAAATCGGCTGATTTATAATTGCTAATAATATATTGGATTCATGTTAAGACATTTAAATTAAAAAATATACTTAACAATAATTTGGTGCCCCCCCCCCCCCCCCCCTCCCTCCCGCAGTAACTCTGAGGACACTCTGTTGAAGGTCTCCGCTCTAAAGCTCTAGCTGCTTTGACACCTTCTCATTAAACGAACAATCAAGGGCTACATAGGGCTGAGACACTCTCCCCCCCCCCCCCTCCTTTCTTCCCACTAAGGGCCTCCTGTTGGCAGGTGACAGCTCAGTGGATTGGCTCCTTAGCTATCTCCTGGGGGGGGGGGGTTAAGGTTTACACAGAGGCAAGGGGCAGAGCCGAGGGAGCTTCCCCCGACTCCCCTCAACCTGACCCGGGCCTAATGGTGTGAAGTGAGCCCCTTCACTCCCGCTGCTCTACAAGCATCCAAACTGTGGACAGAGAGGCAGGAGAGGAGCCCTGTTCTCAGTTCCACCCTGCTAAACAGGTGCAGGCATGCACACCCACACACATGCATGTACACACACACACACACACACACACATGTGTGACTGCCTCTTCTTGTCAAGTACATTGTTGAAGCGCTGCATGAGTTTGAGTTCCTCGGAGGACAACACATTGTATTTGCAGAGGTTGTGTGTTTTTGCTGTGTGCAAGTCCCTCGGAGCAGGACAAGTTTGCGATGACAGAAGTTTAATCCCTGTGGTTTTCTGGGTTTGAGTTAAGACAAGGAAGCAAGTCAAAGCGTAGTCTGCTCCCTCTTACAAGTCTTTACCCGACTGGAACCGCTGTCAAAAAAAAAAAAAAAACCCATCCAAGAAATAGCACGGAGGAAGAAAGCCTTTGGCAGCAGCTTTCCCTCCCCGCTGTGTGTCTGAGAGGGAGCAGAGGGCTAGAAGTATAGTGTTTGGGCTGATATTGGCCTTTGATAAAAAATCAGTTTGAGTTCAGCTGGTGTGGTCCTTGTCTGATATGATGGAGGTTCCTGCCTGACCACAGATAGTCATTTCAGTCTGATTATTTTTATATCAGAAAAAAAAAAGTAATTCCAGTTGTGGTGCGGGAGAATTTAACCTTCCTCGTGCTGCTGGTACCTCCTCCACTCAAGCCCTTCTTCCTACCCAGTATCACAGGAGTTACACCCATATCTGATGATACGGCAGAACACCATTACTGTCCAGAGCCAGCATTCAGTGCCAATCAAGGGCGATTTTAGCCCTTTTTTGGCTGTAACGTGGCTCTTAACGCTCAAATGATTTTGTCGACTAACTGACATCAATAACACTGAGTTTGTCCACAAACAATCATGCAAAAGCATCACTTTAAGACTTGTGCTTACCAGAGATTAGCTCATACGTTTCTTGTAAATAAGTCATTCAGCATGAAAAAAGGATTTTAAATTTTAAATCACTACTCCATTAAATAAATGTTGGTCAACTAAGACCAAAATGACCAATTAGTCAACTAATCGACTTAGAAGGGATAGCCGTATATATCTCTCCCTATAACCTCAGTTGTTGTATTGCCTATAAACGTGATTTATGGTTCTGCGGAATTCAGAGCTTTCGCCGTAGCCTAAGTAAGTTTATACTTGTGTGCTGGTGTGTGCACCGATCTCTCTAAAAGAATAGCAAGGCCGGCATGTGTGTGTACGGTATGTGTGGAGTTTGTGGTAGAGCGAGTGAGAGAGGGACGGTGATTAGCTCCAGAGCGAGTAGCAACTCTAGAGTCATAGTGAGAGAAACAAAGTGTCTCCCTTGTTCTTTCTGACCATGGTGGAAACTCTGGAGCAGGAGAAGTTAACCCTCTCCTTGATTTCATGTTGTTTATGGAGAAGGAGAACCAGGGAATGAGTCAGGGGAAATGCAACGCTACCAAGCCACGGCCGAGCGTAGTTACATTTTTGGAGAGGTGCACGTCAGGCTATGGCCTAGGGTCCGTGTCTCCACGTATCTACGTGCATATTGTAATTCAAGTGGTCTGCACCTCCTCTTGGCTCTGTGTTCAGCCTTAAGATAATCTAGCCATTGCGGGAGACTTTGGCCAATCATCTCATGCATATGCCCGTGTGACAGAGAAGGGAGATGGAGAGCTGCAGGAAGAGGTCTCACTCTACTTCAAATTCTTCTTTTTCCTTTCTACCCACTACAGCTTTAACAATAGATTCTTTGCAATAAACACATTTCCCTAACCTTAACCGTATCATAGATGCCATGTAAAGATCAACAAAGAGAATTATGACATAAGCTGCTTTCAGCTATCTTTTTGCCAATACAAAGAGATAAAAAACGATGGCACTCAGCTTCCAATCAGCCTTAAAAAGTCATTAATGTGGCTCTTTTTTCAGAGGCTTGTCTACCCTAAAAATCAAATAGATCAAATGAATCCCTGCATGTATTTGGAGATGATTATTGTGAAATGTAGGAGGAATAACATGGCAGCCTGGATCCAAAGCCAGTATCAGCGGTGGCCTTTAAAAGTCCAAACAACAGTGCTAAGCTGACATTGGTAGTGCCAACAATTCTAAAAGGATTTTACAATCAATCAGTCAATCAATCAATCAATCAATCAGTCAATTAGTCAATCAAATTTTGTCACATGTAATCATATAAGGTACAATGAAATCTGATTCAATGAAATCTAATTCATTCATGGCTGATTTAATGAATCAATGGACATGTCAGAAAATAATTGGCACTGACCTCAACAGCATTGGGTATGTGTATGAGGCCAGAGCCACACAGAGGGCAATGGCCATTTTGGCTAACATCACTCACCCACTACACTATGAGTTCTGCCTCCTACCATCAGGAAGGAGGTATACCTTCCGAAAACAACAGATATCTGAGATCATTTCTACCATCAGCTGTTGGGTTTCTTAACAAACTATAGGTCATCTGCCATCCCTGCCCATGTCACAGCACATAATATTCATTTATTTAAAGCCCATATTATGAAAAAAAAAAAACACGCTGTTTTGAGTGAGATATGGTTTCTGTATGTGTCCTGCCTTCAGTCTCCGGGTGAGCTGGTCAAAATCTGCACGGCTTTCTACGTCACTAGCCGAGACGAGATGGCTAACCATAGCATGCGAGCATGCTAGCTCGTTCTGAATGGCAAAACACTGCTACAACACACACTAGTTCACCATAATCTACAAAAGAACTACTTCCATGTCCCTGTTCTGCAGGTATTCCACGCAAAGTTGGAAGTGTGCCCTCATTTAGATGAAGTCTCCCGGCTAATCCTGCCTTGTAGTAAACAGCTAGATGATGTGATCCTTACCTGCATATGTGCGACTGCCAACAAAGATGTTACAGCAGTGAGATGTCTCACTCTAAACAGAGTTTAGCTAAAACAGAGACCTGAACACAGGGTGAAAAGAGGAGCTGCAGCAATGTGCAGTACAACAAAAATATGGTGTTTTTTGAAAATGAAACCATGTAAACCTATTCTGGTACAACATCTAAATACAATTATTAACCTGAAAATGAGCAGAATATGGCCACTTTAAGTATAATGTACATGTGTAATTATGCTCTTATCTATTTATTATCTCATGTTTTTATGTGTTTTTGTGCGAATGTATATGTGTTGGCTACCTGTTGTGAACCAAATTGCCCCTTGGGGACATTAAAGACATTTCAACTTCAACAGTAAGCCGGGAGCTTTCAGGGGCCCTAGAGTTGTGGGACAGTTGTCCACTTTGCCTGCTTGGTAATCGAGCTTTGAATGCAGTTCTCAAAAATAGGTTTGTTAGTCCCATATGATCAGGTAATCTTCTACAGTAACCTAAGTTCAGCTCTGCAAGTGATTAAAGTGATTAAACCTGGGAGCAACATTACTTGGTCTACACTGCAAACAGGGAAGGATCAAAATAAATAAATAACCCTACTATTTTTTTTTTTATTTAAGTGACAACCTCAGGCAAACAGTGTCTAATCTTGAGACCCTTATTAAACAGCTAACCCTAATAAACTCCTGAAGACTCTTCAAGTCGCCGACACAGAACGTACACACAGCTTCATGTTCAGTATGCAATTAAAGGGCAAACCAGCTACCAATGTTTCAATCTCACGCCGTATTCTGTGTTGCTTTATCTGTTACTTGTTGTGTGGTTGTGTGTTTCAGAAGTCTGTTTCTTGTTTCGCAATAAAAAAAACATGTTTAATGAGACATGAGGGTGGATAATGGTTGAAGTGCGATCACTGAGGGTTTTTGATGGCTGTTATTTTTTCACAAAAGCAGTTTTCTCACCTTTTTTTTCTAGGAATAAAAGAGTTGTGTGAATGTGTAGGACAGCACAGAGAAGGAGTGCAGGCAGAAGCTGGACCTTTGGCCCGCTGTGGTCGGGATAATACTGCCACCTAGAGGCACACACACTCAGTGTTCATCACTCTCGGCACACTATACCAATCACATGCTGGGTAATGCAAGGCAAGAGATAACTGACCAATCAAATCATTAGGAGATTATAGTCATGCCAACTAGAAAATTGCAAATTCATCAAACAGAGAGTGCAGCACATTACGTATTTAAATTATGCTTGATTTGTACTGTATTATCATTTCATGACTTGTAGATGCATTTCCATACATGTTTCTGTTATTGACATTCTATCTCGCACTGTCACTGTTTTATGAAATGCTGCTTGAAATTTGTAATGATCTCATGTTCTAATTTTTGTCTGTCATGGGGTGGGGGTGGGCTTACATGGGTTTCTGATTCCTAATTCATATCCTGCAAATCTTTAAATCTGTAAAGCACTTTGTGTATATATATATATATATATATATATACATATATATATATATATATATATATATATATATATATATACATATATATATATATATATATATATATATATATATATATATATATATATGAATATATGTAAATACAATTATTATTTGTATTACAAGAAGTTAGTTCTCACAATGACCAACCTAGTAAGTCTTTGTATGTTTTAATGAAATTATGTTATCAGTCAACATTCATTTATAATAAATATGGCAGATGAAAAGCCTCATTCATAAAGTGAACTGACGTGAACCCACATCACAGATGAAGCATCTAAAAGAACGTATGTTCAATAATAATCTTTTTCTGTTCACTGCAAAGCACTTTTACTTCACTCGAAGAAAAATTGCAGAAATGCCCCCTCCCCCCCCCACACACACACACACACACACGCACACGCACACACGCACACACGCACACACACACACACGCACACACACACACACACACACACACACACCATTTCAGTGTCAGTGACTCTCTAAATGTCCTATGAGGTCCCATGACCGAGACTTAATGGAGTCGTGGAGTAAGAATGATTAGCTCCTGATAATCAACATGATTCCTCTCTTTCTCCTTCTCTCCGTGTCTGAGCACTGTGTAATGACTCTGGTTAATTTCTCAGGGGAGGAACAGTAATAAGTGATCATTGACAAAAGGATTTCTATGGAGACGTGCACATTATCTCTGATTGGCCGCCCGACTGAGCCTGCCTGTGTGTCACTACTTGACTATTTAAACTCTGTACATAAATTCATGCCTTGGCATTTTCAAACAGATTCATCACTGAGGTGGCAGGAGAGAAAGGTGTAAGCCAAAAACAGTCCCTACAAAGCTGATACACACAGTGTGTTGAGAGGTTGGTTAACAGCTGCGTTATAAATACAGGAGGTGAGGTGCAGAACAGTCAACACATACTGTACATTGTAGTGGTGTAACACTATGCCAATCTGTATGTATTATATCACAATGTATTTGAATCTTTATTGACTTTGTGATGGACAGGGCTTATATCAGAAGCTGTTAGCCTGTCTGCTTTATTTTCTGCATTTAATTTAATGCTTTTTCTGCAATGTATTCTCCTCATATGCGGTCAACAAGCCCACAAAGCATTCTCAAGAATGTGGTTTGTATCATATCGGATGCAAATGTATGCATATCTGTATGGACTACAGATCAAAAATAGCTGTTTGGCTAATTCTGGCTTTTTTAACCCATGGGAAATCATGTGTTTTATTAATTTGCACTGTCCCCTTTCATAAAATAGACTGAATGCACAACAATTTGTGTGGTATCCTAAGAAATTACAGCGACCGCTGGCTGGTCCACATGACAGTTGTGTTTAGCTCTCTTTACAGTTAAATTTAGCTGAGAAAAGGTGAAAGTAAGCCGGCTACAGAGCACCGTGAGGTGCCGGTCTTTTCAGAGGCCGTCACGGTTGAGTTTTGCCGACAAAAGGTGACCGTCATGTGGCGACGAAAGTTTAGGCACCAAAATAATTAGTTAAGTTTAGAAAAAAAGATTGTGGTTTGGGTTAAAACAGCTGCCCGCAAGTAGTACTCCCACGATACAAACACCCGTTTCCTGGGTGAAAGTCTTGTGTTTTCCCCGGGATACAAACTCCGCTTCCTGGCTTGAAAGCCCTATGTTTTAGGACCTATAAGGTATGTTTGAAATGTCTATAAAAAAAATCAGAAAGCTGCTGGCAAAAGTTTGAAAAGCTCCCATGACCTCTAGCTGTCCATATTACTGGGACCACAGCCTCCCTGCATTCTTGCCCTGGGATCTGAACCTATTTGTTGGGTTGAGTGTGTAAGGTTTACTATTGTCTGCCTACTGCATGACATCAAAGAGGGTGGGGACCTCATTATGGAGAACGACAGCATAATGCTAACTTTGGAGCTAAAGCTACTGGCAAAGGACTGTCTGTCCCCTTCTGACAAATATACCGCAGTAGTTGGATAAACATAACCTGACGTGCCAGATGGTTTGTTAACACAGAACCATCGGAGGTGCCTTCATTAGAAAACTGTTTGGGAAAGGGTAGGCACTGTCAAAAAATACCTGGCAGGTGATTGGATGAAACATCTGTCTATCACGTCCGCCATTGTTGTTTTGAATCAACGTTCGGTCTGCTGCTGTTCAGACACTAACTTGAAGCCTAGTCTGGATCGACAGAAGTACATCCCCAGAATCAAGCCTGGACATCCATCTAGGCTCTCCCCTGGATGTCCCTCCGCTTCCGCTCACTGTGTGTTGTTTTTCTCAAAAATCCCTTGGCTATGGGAAACAACCTTCAAGCTAGCAAGCTACACACAGAAAAAGGCAAATTTTGAAAGAAAATTTGGATCGTGCAACAAGGCAGGCCTGCTTGGTGTTTTCAGTGAATGATTTACAAAGAATATGTTTAGGGCATTTCAGTGGCGTAACGAGCCAACACCGGCCCCTTAAGAAGGATTATTAAGGCGGGCCCCCCTACTACAGCACGTGATGACGGCGTGATGTCCACGAGTAGGCTACCATGAATAGGACAGGATAGGATCATAGAGAGACAGCATATAAGAGATGAGATGACAAAATCAGGAGTAGCCACCGCGCACCACAACAACAAAAAAACACTGGTGAATGTGCACCATAACACATGAAAAAACACACAAGGGCAGTCCCTCCAGGATTTCACGGCCTTTTTTTTAGATTGTTGCGGCCCAAAATGCCTGATTTCACGGGAGCTTTTGCAAAGAATTGCGATAAACGATGCAATGTTTTTTGTTTGTTTGTTGCAATGAAGTTGCGAGAGACAGTGAAAGTTGCAAAAGAAATTGGAATTTTTTTTTATAGTTCTTTAAAAATAAAAAGGAAATTTGTTTTGGGGAGAATAAAACTACTCTGGGCTGAGAACCTTACCAAAACGGCTCAGGATGCTGCAAATGTTGGTATAATATGATTATGGCTGGTGGATTTAAGACAAAAAAATACTCATTTATTGAATGAATCAAATATGAACATATCTGTCACTGTCAGTGGCTTGTTGAGCTTGACATTGCTAGTTAATTTCCTATCCTGGCCTGGGACACACATTCATATGGTTTAATAAAGTACTTATTGGACTTTAACTTCTCATTGCACTTACAATAATGAGCATAGCTGTCTTCAATTTAGGTCATCGTGTACATCTCATCTCTGGTTTTTCCTGCATCCACCGTGTGTGATTGTGTGTGTTTGTGTGTGTGTGCGTGCGTCAGTCGCGGGGGGGAACTGAGTAGCAGCCCTGCCCGCTGCAGAGAGCCGACAGGATTGAAACAGCAGCAGCTTTCAGCAACTTTAGAGTGCAAAATTGTTACAGCGTACATTGATGTTAAAATGTATACAGTTGGCAGGTAGGTCTGAAATGTTTAGCACGCTCTTTCGCTGTACGTTTTGTTGGTAAATGTGAGAAGTTCGAGTCACACACGTCTCGTCCACAGTCTAGTTTTCATATCAGAAACAAGGAAATTAATTTGACCCGTTCTCACTCCTGCTTGGTCACTTGCTGTCACAGTCGACGTGGGACTGCTGGGATTGTCGCGAATAATGAAAATGTGATAGGGGGCCCCGGCTGTCAATCAATATCTTCCAGTCCAGAGCCCCTGATTGGTCCGGGCCCATAAGCACCGCATACCCTGCTTACCGACAGTTTCCTCTCTAACTGGGACGTTTTGGGACTGATTGGTGGGATTGCTGTAGATGAAGTACACACGGAGATACACTGGTAAGAGCCAATGAGGTTTAACCATGTATCAGCTAATTTAAATAGCTCACATTACTTTATTGTGTCAACAGTTAACTTTGAATATGCGTTTTATTTTGCGGGGTGCAAATGTTCCACCAAAACAAGTTCCTTCCTGAAATTATTTCCAGAGCCACCGTCGCTGCATCCGAAGATTGTCGATTGGTTTAAAGAAAAGCAAACATCCCTGAGCGTTTTTCTCTCCTATGCCATAATGTATCTGTCGTGTACAGTAGCCAGACCTATCTCCACAGCACTGTGGAGTGCTGGAGACGCCCACTGATTTCAGCCTTTATTAACAACTGCCTTAGCGGTTTTTTTTTTAATACTGGGTTTTATTTGAGAATTTACTGTGGTAATATTTCCCCTCAGCAAAATTTGGCCCCTAACACACAAACTGAAGCAGCAGACTGTAAAGTTAATTATCAGTAACTTTATTTTGGTTGTGTAAACATCTGCTCTTACATCCCAGATGGAAACGCACCAAGAATAACAGAGAGAAGGTTAGAGAAGGTCCTGACCCACAGGAGTGTATTTCCATCCTCATATCTAAACCAGAGAACATAACGGTCGCGGTTTTAAACACGTTAACGTTGTGAAAAGTTCCCAGTTTGGTTAGGTTTAGGCACAAACACTTGTTCATTTTAGAGAAACATCTTGGTTTGGGTCTCAAAGTTAAACTACCACCTTATGCAAATTTTGGCACTTATACTTTGTCATCTTACTTCTACTCTTACATTGTCTAGTCTTAAATAGTTAAAGGTGCAGTAGGTGTCTAACTGTGTGTCAATCACTGCTCATGCACACACATGAATTCTCCCTTGTGGGGGGAAGGGCTTAGGAGACCGTTTTGGGCTTAATCGGAAAGGGGGGAGGGACTGAGAAGTTGTCGATGTTCAAATTTCCTAGATCTTCACAATCCTAACTACAGCACCTTTAACTAAGGTGTCTATTTTACCATTAGTTACTGCAGTAATACGCCTTGACTAACTGTTAATAACAATTAACTAAGGTGTCTATTTTACCATTAGTTACTGCAGTAATACACCTTGACTAACTGTTAATAACAGTTAACTAAGGTGTCTATTTTAACATTAGTTAATGCAGTAATACACCTTGACTAACTGTTAATAACAGTTAACTAAGGTGTCTATTTTACCATTAGTTACTGCAGTAATACGCCTTGACTAACTGTTAATAACAGTTAACTAAGGTGTCTATTTTAACATTAGTTAATGCAGTAATACGCCTAAACTGGAAATAACAGCTAACTAAAGTGTCTAACTATCATTTACTAATGTTAATGTTAAGGTATTGATTGATTCATTGTTTAAGGGTTTGTAAGATGCTATTTAGTTATTACAGTAATAAGCATCACTTAACAGTTACTCATACAATATTAAACATTAGGTAAATGTTAACAATCGCCTCTTGATTACATCAACTAAGGGTTTACTTGTTAATTAAGGTATTTCCTAATATTACTAGGTGTTTGATAAAGATGTTTGATAGCATGTATGTCTTAAGGTTCACAACCAAGCCATGTCATTATGAGAAAACTGTTTTAATCGTATATTTACGTGTTGTGGTTGTCCACATACTTTTGTCCACTATATTTGTCCATCCTCCAACGTATGACTTACTTTTGGTAGAGGGGAGATCAGTGAAAAGACTCCATAGTCTCCATGCAGAGGTTTGCTTGTTCCTTTGTCTTCATGTAGACATAACTTAAATCCCAACCTATATAAATTATTGTGCATGCTATATAAGCATCATATAAACATACCTGGTCACTTGATTAATGTATACTAATACTGAATAAGCATTACTAAACCATAATTAAACAGTTATTAATGATCTTTGTTAGCCTTATTTAACTGTTACTAAAAGTTTGTCCAGGCATTTCATGGTTAATAAATGTTTATTACACGCCTCATTTAACTGTAATTAACAGTTCATTCATGATTATTATTGCACCCTTATTGTAAAGTGTTATCGTCATTCTTTAAACCAATCACAATCGTCTTGGGTGGCGCTAAGTGCCAGACGGAGCAATAGTGGCTCTGCAAAATATCCTCGGGAAGGTGTTGTATATACTCCTGCAGAGAGTTTGGAGAACAACCAACCCAATTCTTCCAATAAGTCGTTCTGCCTTTTCTTTGTGTGCATATGGTATATATTCTGTGCATTGCATTAACATGATTGGGTCAGAACTGACCAATGATACCTTCTTTTCTGGCTCATCTCCAAATAAGGACTCTTCTGTCCAAGAGGGCTCTTCTGCTCATGTTAACAGTTTCCAGATGTTTCAGTAAAAGTAGGATAAGGGTCAAAGGAATCCCTTACAAGGAAATCCTCAGTACAAATGTATACAAAGTGATGACCTGTTCAGATACCACAAAGGAACTTGTTTTGGTGGAATGTATACGATCAAAGGTTGTTTTAGTTGTTTTTTTTAGCACCGCCCAAGATGATTGTGATTGGTTTAAAGAAATGCCAATAAACCTGAACACGTTTTTCTCCCATCCCGGAATGTTGTGTAGTCGACCATCCTTTGCAGCGCTGTAGAGAAAGGTCTGGCAATGCGAGACTACCCCTACCACAGAACATCCTGTCTCCTATGAAAAGTCAGTGGCTGCATCTTGTAACCCTTATTTGATTGCTCCTTAGTCTATATCCTTGACCTCCCACCTCCGGAATTGCCCCGTTGCCGCCGGAAATTCCACTGTATGTCCTAATTTTCGGCTGGATTTCCGTTACTTAACGCTTCCTTTGTGTTAGCATTCTAAACTCCGGTGGACTCATGAGGACTATGGTTAACTGCTCCTCAGATCTCTGCAGGGTAAATCCAGACAGCTAGCTAGACTATTTGTCCAATTTTAGTTTTCTGTTGCACGACTAAAACAACTTTTGAATGTACACACGTTCCACCGAAACAAGTTCCTTCCCGAGGCTATTTTGCAGCCTCATCAGGGCTCCGTGCAGCAATCAGATGATTGTGATTGGTTTAAAGAATTGCCAATAAACCAGAGCACGTTTTTCTCCCATGCCGGAATGCTGTGGGGAATAGCCAGACCCTCCTCCGCAGCACTGTGGAGGAAGGTCTGGCAAAGCGAGACTAATAGCTCCTCGACTCCTTGGTCCTCGGCTGAACCGGAAGTTATTCTGTCCTTCCTCGGTGAAGGCCATCTCTAAAGCTCTTATTTCTGCCCGAAGGACTGAGGAGCGAGCATCGAGGAAGGATCATCGAGGAGCTATAGGCGAGGAAACACGAGAGCAGCCTTCCCGGCAGCTGAAGGAGTTGCTAACTCTTCCCAAACAGCTGAGAAATTCATGTGAGGCTTCAGAGGAAAGGATGTCTCATCCCTCTAAAACACATTTGCTAGTTGCCTCTCTCCCCCCATGATTTCCTCGCATCTCTCCTGTGCCTGCTCGGTGGGACGGACTAAAACCCAAGGCAAGAGGAGGACTCAAGGAGGCAATTTAGTGGCTATGAGATGCAACCAGTGTTGGTTTCTTTTAACCATGACAGTGATCTTACCTTAGCCAAGTTGTTTAGCTGCCTGAATCAAACAAAACCTTCAGAAAACATTAATATGAATCATGTTTCTAACTGCCAGACAACATCTGGTGTCAAACTTACATCTGCAACTTTGAGGCACTGAAATTTTAAACTGGACAATGTGGCACTTATTCTCCTGTATCTATACTGTGGCCTGGATTGTACATAATTAATGTAACACTACTACTTGTCTTCTACATCCTGACAAACGTTAAAAAAAAAAAAAAAAAAAAAATTGCATTTGAATAATCTAAAAAACTGTATGTGACATGTGCTTCCTGTGTGATAGGAGAGATGTGATAAAGAGTGTGTATGTGACACGCACACACCTGTAAAATAAAATGAATGTTTTGGAGTTTGTGGAAATAAAAAATATTACAAGCAGCAGTGTGTGTTTGTGTCTCTGTGTGTGTGTGTGTGTGTGTGTGTGTGTGTGTGTGTGTGTGTGTGTGTGTGTGTGTGTGTGTGTGTGAGTGTGTGTGTGTGTGTGTGTGTGTGTGTGTGTGTGTATGTGTGTGTGTGTGTTTTGAAAGCAAAAAAAGGTGGTCGATAAAACAAAAGGATAAAGGTCGCTAATTATTCTTTGTTAGCAGCACAGTCAGGATTTCAGGGTTCACCTGTGTGTCATAAATAGCTGGTAAACATCCTCAACCACTGACACCTGCATTATAGCTTAAAGGGAAGCTGAGGTGTTGCCGTAGCAACACAGGATGCTGAGTGAAAAGTCCTGTTGAACACAATGCAACAAACAAATCATTTCAACCAATCTCAATCAGCTACCAGAGAGAAACTGTTGAGTTGAGAGTTTACGATGTTTCAGAGTTACATTTAATAGTCTCCTCAACTGGATTTATGAAAGTCTCGTTAAATTAAAAATAAACTGTTATTTTAGGATGATTAGTAAGCGCATTTTTTTATTATGTTGCATTTCTTCCCTAATAGCTACTTTCAGATGTATGTGTTAGTCATATTTGGAAATCTCCACTGGTTTAACTCTTGCATTACTTCTTTCCTTTATTTCAGAGTCTATGTAGATCATATAATTCCCAGGTTGTTTGTTTAGTCTGGCATTATTATCCTCATTATGTGAGTGTTAAGACGTGGAGAGATGCTTGGCTTGGAGCTTTGACACACAGCTGCCTTCTTAACTTAACTAAGCTTTAATGTGACGGAAGTGACTCTTCCTATTTGTATCTTGGGTGTTACTGTAATATTCTTAATATGCTTCTAATCACACATAACAAACATGTAAATAAATGTATCCCTCACTAGCTTCTGTATTTTAAGGATTATGAAAAGTCTTTCTCACCAGTATAATCTGCAATTATAAATGGCATCCCCTCATTTGTGTAAGATTGGAGCCTACATCAGAGCCCTGTTTCCTGATAACCATTGATATTAGAAAATATTCTCTGACCTCATTACATTAAATTAAATAAATGTAGTCTTTCCCAAAACACAGCTTTCAATGGTCCTGAAGAGAATGCTGAAAATGTGTTTTTAACAAGCGGCAACTTCTGGGACTGAAAAGTGAAGCCAATGCCATAAAGCTACATTCTGGAAATGAGTTAGAATGTAGAAAAAGAATCCACTCGCTTCAAAAATAAGTCTGTTACTTTAGAAGTCTATTTCATACGTTCCATATTGAGTTCTTTATGGTCTAAACTTTCAAGTCTTCTTTAATACAGCATAATGTTCATTTTGTAAATTATGGTCCCATTCATTTAAAAAGCAGGGGATGCTTCAGGACCTGTCAATCAGGACAGAGGCTAAGCAACGCTAACTTGTTTTGGCTGTTCATGTTTTCATCTAAACTTTGACCCTCTCACTGTGTGTTTTCACTTCAAAGTTAAATTGGAACATTTTGGTCGCCTAAAAATGTGTTTTCCCGCATTTAGTAGCACTTTCAACCAAAGCTAGCTAGCTAGCGCCAATGTTAGCTGGTAACTTAAGTCTGCCAATTTTCTGTACTACCGTACATGTAGTTAAAAGACGCCAGTACCCGGAGGTCCACATCTCCCCGCCGGTAAATCTCCACTGGGTGACTCACTTCAGAACGGTTGAAAATGTCTCTCTTTAGTGTTTAGCTTAGCACAGCGCCATTGAAACCATAGACATTAGCTTAGCCACATCATCCTGCCAAGCTCCGCCCCTTTTCTCCAAATATGGTCACTTCTGGCTCCAAAATACCAAGATGGCGATGGCCAATATGCGAACTCCAGGCTTCAAAACAGCAATCTACAAACCAATGGCTGATGTCACTGATGCTACTTCCATTATTTTTACAGTTTATGGGTTAAATTGACAAAATAAATGTTTTGTTTTTTAAGTATACAGAATGAAAAGGAAGCCTAGTGTGCAGAAAACAGTGGGCAATATTCAGCTTGCTGCCCTTTATGATTCATGTTAGTGGGCAGAAATCCGAGAGTAGACATTGCTCTTAAGCATAAATTAAACTTTAGATCAAGCAGTGATGGTTCCTATATGTTTCATGAATATGCACTTCATCTATGGGGATTGTCATGATTTCTGTATAAGACCTACTGTACATGTACATTGTCTGTGTATTCATCTGTTTTATTTTCATACTTTCTAATTTGTACATCATCGAGCATTTTACATAAAACATCACTTAACAGAACATGTTGATGAAAGACTTAAACACATTATTGAAAAGTAGTTTTTTCGGCTCGTCTTGCACCTTCTGGAATTTCTTAAGAAGCTCATAAGCTCCTATACAGTAGTTAAATTAAATTTTATGAATTGTGTCAAACAACAAAAAGAGTTATCTCAGGGCACTTTACAGATAGAGTGGGTCTAGATCACACTCTATAATTTACAAAGACCCAACAATTTCCCCAAGAGTATGCAATGGTGTGACAGCAGGGAGGAAACACTTAATTTAAAGGTCCCATGGCATGAAAATTTCACTTTATAAGGTTTTTTAACATGGATAAGAGTTCCCTCAGCCTGCCTATGATCCCCCAGTGGCTAGAAATGGTGATAGGTGTAAACCGAGCCCTGGGTATCCTGCTCTGCCTTTGAGAAAATGAAAGCTCAGATGGGCCGATCTGGAATCTTCTCCTTATGAGGTCATAAGGAGCAAGGTTACCTCCCCTTTCTCTGCTTTGCCCGACCAGAGAATTTGGCCCACCAATGAGAGAGAGAGAGGCATCATGGCTTTCAAACGAGCAAAGTAGCAGTTGGTCAAGGCCACACCCACACCATCCACCTTGCCCCCCCTCTCTCCTCCTCAATAGCTACAGACACAGAAATGGCACATACTTAGAGAGGAGACACACCAGCCCGATAATCGGCCATCGGACCGTCTGGAGTCGGTGACTCGAGTCTGGTCGGTGTGTCCCATGCCGTCGTCCATCCGAGGAGCCGTCGGCCTTCATGTTCAGTCGGAGACAGGGCAGTCGGGACTCACCCGGAAATGGGGAGCGGATGAGCCGCTCAAAATCTGACGGAAATCTTTTAAACTGACCTTTGTCTATCTGAAATGAAGACAGATTCAGAAACTGCACGGCCTATTTCGCTCTTAAAATGTTTTCAGAAACACGTTTCGGTGAACTATTTTAGTACAATATGAGATCGTATTCTGAACGAGTCGCCATGACAATCTGGCTGTGAATTTCTGGAGAAAAAAGAACCATGTGATGCATTTGTCCAATCAGCTGCCGGTTTTCATTTTCTGGGAAATAATCAGACTGTTAATGGAAACAATACAGAGCAGTGCCGCCTGCTGCTATGGAGAGGTATTACGTCTCGCGCAGAGCGTATGCTCAAGTCGGCGTCGCCTCGGTGTGTTCTGAGGCATTTTTTGGACCTCGGGGACCCGACTGATCAGTCAGACTGGCTTTTCTGACGACAGTCGGCCCATCTGGTTGGTGTGTCAGGGCCTTAAGGAAAGCTCTTTGTGGGACTGGCTCTAGTGGCTGTAATTCTGCAACAAGGCTGAATTTTGGAAAAGAGACTTCAGATACAGTATTAGGGGACCACTAAGGTCTATATAAAAGAGACTTCAGATACAGTATTAGTGGACCACTAAGGCATATATAAAAGAGACTTCAGATACAGTATTAGGGGACCACTAAGGCCTATATAAAAGAGACTTCAGATACAGTATTAGGGGACCACTGAGGCCTATATAAGAGACTTCAGATACAGTATTAGGGGACCACTAAGGCCTATATAAAAGAGACTTCAGATACAGTATTAGGGGACCACTAAGGCCTATATAAAAGCATCCAAAGAGCACCATGTCATGGGACCTTTAAACAGGCAGACATTTCAGACAGACCCTGACTCTAGGTGGGCGTCCATCTGCCTCCACCAATCAGTAGAACCATGTCTAAATGCCCTACCAAAAACTTGAGGGGATAAACTTTAGGTTCTTGTTGAAGGATTGCTGGCCACTTGCATCTGCTTCAGTTGTTCAGAAGGACTTTTAGGGGGATCTGTCACAGACACAAATGACTGATCCTTTTCATTCAACAATATTACTATGCACAGAGACTCTGGTTTAGGGCCCCACCCCCACTCATCCCTTTGGACACCTGTGCCTCAGTGGGCCGGCACGTTTGGTAATCCCTCCATGTGTCTGGCTTGTTAGCACACTACTGTTAAGTACTTCAGGGGGAGATTGTCTCTCACAAACATGCAATTTGCAACTTTACCCTGTTGGAGGTGAAGAGGATGTTTGAATTAATGGGTGACTCAGCAGTAAACACTAACAATGGAAAAGAAATAAATGGGGTGTGATAATGACCAAGGTTTGAAGTAATGGAGTGTGATGGGTCCCAACCTGAGATGTCCTACATTACAAGGGTTTATTGATGGATGTCGCCTGGTGCAAGAACCTGTTTACCTCAATTATGAACATACCATGGCTAACACACACACACACACACACACACACACACACACACACACACACACACACACACACACACAAAGGCATGCACATTTAAGTATCCACATCAGTACACAAATAGTGTGTACAGGCTCAGTTAGAATATTTCCACCACCTTTAAAGCTACACCGTGTAAGAATTTCTACTCCTACTCCTGGAGATAAAAAAGCAGAATTTATGAATTATTCAGACTAATAATAAAGGTAGGATAATCACATAAGGGTATATGTCAACATTCAGTTAGGATACTGTTTCAAAACATTTAGATTTTATTTTTCAAATGCAATTTTTTTTTATAAAACACACACAAAGAGATCCGATCTTTTGTGGTACTTGGGATGCCGTTGTATGGAATCATACTTTATTCTCAGAAAGGTGAAGCACTGCTACTTCTGCTACTTGGGCGGATTGATATGCTCGCAGCACCTGAGAAGCCCCATGATGATGAGTAGAGAGTAGCAGTGCTTCACCTTTCTGAGAATATAGTTCCCAGTTTATATACTGTTAGAAGACGGCTGTGTGTCATGTGACCTTGTTATTTGTATACGCTGTGACTATACAAATCACAACATGTAAATAGGAACATGTTGGCGTTATTTTGTCACTTATTCAAAGCAGTAGACTAGTTGGAACCGATTACCTACAGGATCTGTGCTAGGCTAAGCTACCAGTGGAACTGTCAGACAGAGTTACAACATGCATGGAGATGAGAAGGGTATGTATGGACTTATCTAACTCTGGGGGTTATGGGGAATAAGCTAAAGTCCCAATAAGTCGGCGTGTTCCTTTAAGAGTTAAGAGTAAGTAAAGAGTAAATATTAGGCTTTGTCCTCCACTTTCTTTCACTTTAATTATCTCTGATGATATACTCAGATTATTCTGCTGTACATCTTAGTCTTGAACATTACTAATTTATAATGGTCAGCTTTGTCTCATTTTTTAACACACCTCTTTTATTCACCAACTACTTTATCCACTCCATCACTTCCTCTACTTTGTCTCTACATCACCTCGCCCCAGGGGAAATCATAGTCACTTTTCACACAGTCGGGCTGCTGTGGTTATCATAAAGTGGTGGATTTAACCAGATACGGGATGGGGATTAGGAAGGTCTCGTTTTGGTCATGGGGAAAATGTAAGCTTCAGATGGACCTTCATTACTGGCAGCATTGTCATATTAATATTACGATGTGTGTGGAGTGTATAAATGTAACAGAGAGACCATATTACTGCCCTTCTCAGAGTAGAAAATGAACCCATAATGGAAGCTAAAGATGACTCCCCTCACTTCAAAAGAGCAAATTAAACACTGCATTGTCCCTCCATTATGACTGGGTACAGTCCTGCTAGCACGGTGTGTATCTCTGCTTCTCAGATTGATTTGACACACGTCCAGATACGGAATCAACAACACAACACACTCAGGACACATTTTAAGCAGCTACTAATTCAATGTGATTTCATTCAGGCCTGTTAGTGCAATCAAATACAAACTAAGCTTTCGGGGGAATGGAATGATTCTGCAAAGGAAAATGAGCCAGGTTTAGCAAGTCTTTTGTTCTTTCAGCAATTAGACTGTTGACTGAGAGAGACAGTACAAAAACAGCATCCAATGGTATTTTGTTCTGGGCTATGAGAATGACAATCCGTATACAACGTTTGTATGGTGCAATGTACGTATGTATGTGTATGTACATATGTATGTATGTATGTATGTATGTATGTGTATATGCATATATGCATATCTGTATGTATGTATGTGTATGTACATATGTATGTGTATATTTCTTTATTTAACCTTTGTGTTGTCTTCCCATCGACCATGCAACTTGTACCGGGTAAAAAATTTAACGCTTTTTCTGCGCTTTTTTCACTACCACAGGATTCACCACTAACATCAACTTATTGTTTCTAGTTTAACACTTTTTTTGTTGGAATTCATAGTCAATAAACCTCATTTATATGTAACTAGAGCCTACCTAATTCTTTGTTAAAAAACAACAACAAATAGTTGCGACTGAGTTGATAATCACAGCCTGTCGAAGTTTAGTCAGGATACTGTTTAGAATCCATTTCATTGTTTTTTCATGTGCTATAAAATTTTATAAAACATCCAATTCAATGAAAGCAGTGATCTGAGCCTTAATTTTATTTGCAAAGAAAGTGAACCATAAATGTTATTTTTGGGCAATTTGTTTGAAAGAAACCCAAATTTCTGATGCAGCAACTTTGAAAACGGGTTAAATTTGACATGAGGATAACATGAAGGTAAATAGTGGATTTTAATGCTATTCATATTCTCATGGATCATGTAGCCCACTGCACATCGTAGTATGTAGTTTGAGTATGTGTGTGTGTGTGTGTGTGTGTGTGTGTGTGTGTGTGTGTGTGTGTGTGCTAAGGGTACCTGAAAGTGCTCTGTGTGTGTGCACACCTATGTGTCTGTGGGTGTGTATGTCACAATGAGGGTGTTTGAAAATGCTCTCCCTATGTAAGTGTCTGTATACAGTGGGAAAATGAGAAAAAAAATCCAGAAAATCACATTGTAGGATTTTTAATGAATTTATTGGTAAATTCCTCGGTAAAATAAGTATTTGGTCACCTACAAACAAACAAGATTTCTGGCTCTCACAGACCTGTAACTTCTTCTTTAAGAGGCTCCTCTGTCCTCCACTCGTTACCTGTATTAATGGCACCTGTTTGAACTTGTTATCAGTATAAAAGACACCTGTCCACAACCTCAAACAGTCACACTCCAAACTCCACTATGGCCAAGACCAAAGAGCTGTCAAAGGACACCAGAAACAAAATTGTAGACCTGCACCAGGCTGGGAAGACTGAATATGCAATAGGTAAGCAGCTTGGTGAAAAGAAATCAACTGTGGGAGCAATTATAAGAAAATGGAAGACATACAAGACCACTGATAATCTCCCTCGATCCGGGGCTCCGCGCAAGATCTCCCGTGGGGTCAAAATGATCACAAGAACGGTGAGCAAAAATCCCAGAACCACATGGGGGGACCTAGTGAATGACCTGCAGAGAGCTGGGACCAAAGTAACAAAGTAACACACTACCCCGCTAGGGACTCAAATCCTGCAGTGCCAGACATGTCCCCCTGCTTAAGCCAGTATGTCCAGGCCCGTCTGAGGTTTGCTAGAGAGCATTTGGATGATCCAGAAGAGGAACGGGAGAATGTCATATGGTCAGATGAAACCAAAATAGAACTTTTTGGTAAAAACTCAACTCGTCCTGTTTGGAGGAGAAAGAATGCTGAGTTGCATCCAAAGAACACCATACCTTCAGTGAAGCATGGGGGTGGAAACATCATGCTTTGGGGCTGTTTTTCTGCAAAGGGACCAGGATGACTGATCCGTGTAAAGGAAAGAATGAATGAGGCCATGTATCGTGAGATTTTGAGTGAAAACCTCGTTCCATCAACAAGGGCATTGAAGATGAAACGTGGCTGGGTCTTTCAGCATGACAATGATCCCAAACACACCGCCCGGGCAACGAAGGAGTGGCTTCGTAAGAAGCATTTCAAGGTCCTGGAGTGGCCTAGCCAGTCTCCAGATCTCAACCCCATAGAAAATCTTTGGAGGGAGTTGAACGTCTATGTTGCCCAGCGACAGCCCCAAAACATCACTGCTCCAGAGGAGATTTGCATGGAGGAATGGGCCAAAATACCAGCAACGGTGTGTGAAAACCTTGTGAAGACTTACAGAAAACGTTTGACCTCTGTCATTGCCAACAAAAGTGTATATAACAAAGTATTGAGATGAACTTTTGTTATTGACCAAATACTTATTTTCCACTATAATTTACCAATAAATTCATTAAAAATCCTACAATGTGATTTTCTGGATTTCTTTTTCTCATCATGTCTCTCATAGTTGAAGTGTACCTATGATTGGTCTAAAAATAAAGACACAAAAAGATGTGACAAGATTAAACAGCTATTTATTTATTTTTACTTTTTTGCAGAAATAAGTTACATTACATTATATTTCATTAAGCTGACGCTTTTATCCAATGTGACTTCCAATAAGTGCATTAAACCATGAAGGTACAAACTGAGTACAGCCGGAATCACATAGAAGTACATTAGCTTCAAATAAGCCAAACTACAAAGAGCCACATGGAAGTGCAAATTATTTTTCATATTCTTTTTTTTCTTTATAACCTTGAAAGAAAAGGCTTTATAATCTTCTTAACCAAGGCGCAGTCAGAAGAGATTTGCGGCGAAAGATGTGTAGAGTTTCAGCTGTCCTTATATTGATGGGGAGATCGTCAGGAAAGCACTTTCAGAATAATGTTTCAGTATATTCAATAAATTATTATTTGCTGTGTATAAAATGACACAGGCCCGAGGGGGTGGCCACTCTGAAGCTGTAGGAGAATAGCTAAGACAGTTCTGGAGTAAATAACTTTTTTTTTTTTAACAATGTTTGAATTCATTTTTCTTTTCAATTCCAAGTGCCTCCATTTTCTTCCAGATGAGAGCTATAGTCCTTTTTGGACTGTTCTGTAGTACAGCAAAATGAATACATTTATGTTCTTGGGTTGTTGCATTGGTTGCAGCAAAATCATGTTAGGGTCACGTGGAATGTTCACAGACCAGATGAACATAGTTTTATTGATCACCCCCCTCCAGAAGGTTTTCATTTTGTCACACTCCCAGACACAGTGCATACATGTTCCTTTACCCTTGTTGCATTTCAAACAAAGGTCCGGTATATCACTGTTGTATTTATTCTATTTAAAGGTGCTCTAAGCAATGACACACGTTTTTTAGGCTACAACATTTTTTGTCACATACAGCAAACATCTCCTCACTATCCGCTAGCTGCCTGTTTTCTGAACACACTGTAAAAAAAATTTACGGGACACGGGATGAGGAGAGGAAGGGGGTAAGCTAGCCTTGTTTTGTTTGACTATACTTTGAACGTCAACAAGAAGTGCCGTCACCCACCATCGCTTAGAGCACCTTTAACAGGAGTTGTGTATGTCTGCATCAGCCAATTATATTGGAGTAGCTTTAAATTAGAGTTTGTTGTTTTTTATGAGATGAATTACATTTTCTAATGTTTAGGGTGCTTATTATAATGCCCATATGTTAATGTCAGCATATAAACATAAGAAAATAAGAATAAGAAAAATCTAATGTCCAGCAACATCAAACAACAAGAGCTTTTTAGAATGGCTTACATTTTTGAAGGTATATTTACCTACTTGAAATATCTAATACTGAAGTGAAAATGTTACTGTGTTATAAAGGCAAGCTGTTCAGTAAATCCCTGTGAAGTGTAATAATGAAGGAGCAGTGACCAGCCGCATCTGCCTCCGTTTGTTTCTAATAGAAGCCCAGCACAAAGACACAGCTTGCATTTAACCCAGACCAGCTCTCATCATCAGTGGGGTTTTTTCAGGTCCTTTATAGCCGGCTCAACTGTGAAAAGAGCTCTCGTTTACTTTATCTTGTTTCTCTCCATTGTCTCTGAAAGTACTTATCCTAAAGAAGAAGCTGCAGCTCTCTCACATCCACACGCACACTCCCTCTCCCTCTCTGTACCGTGTGACCCAGTGTGGGCTGACCCTGACATTTCCCTCTCCTCTAATGGTCTTTAAATGGGCTGCAGGGCAACTGGCGTCTTGTATGGCTCCACAGGCAGCCATTATGAGGCAAAGAGCAAAACCAGAAGGCAAGGCAAGACATTACCTCTCCAGGCTGCTCCCCAGCTCTCGTTTATTCTTCCTCCCAGGCTCCCTCTCTGTCTCTGGCTCTCTCACACATACATACTCATACACACAGTTACTCAGGTAATGTACGCTATTATGTAGCTCAAAATTATAGACAGGTAGAGAGGGGGTGGGTATTCTTATCATTAGAGGTCCAGGCACCACAGGTGCTGGAAGCCCATTATTCTGCTAAAACAGCTTGTGAGCCATTATGTTTCAGCCTTCACTGGTTTGTTCCTTACCTAAAGCTGAGGTAGGCAACCCCCCCCCCCCCCCCCCCCCAATCTATTGTGGTAGACTGTTGTCGCTTGACTGCCTGTTCTGCCAATCTTCCCAGCCCTTGTCACATGACCAATTAATGTTTCCATGACGACTATCCAAAATTCTGATACCAATTGTTTGTTTTTTTAAGTGTCAGACTGAGCTTATAGAAAATGTGTTAAAAAGTAAAAAGTGAAACTAATAATGAATGTGATGTTTTATTTAGCAGAATAACATTGTGTTGTTCTATATTGTACAATATTTCCTAAATTTATAAGCATCTACGCAGATTTTCTATGCTGTATTCTGATAAAATGTCCCCCCACATTCGGTATCCACAGCCTGCCTATACTTGGTCCAGATGGCTTTCAGCTTTGATAATATCTGACTTTTACAGATAGCGTTTTTCTCGTATGGCTATGACGTCCCTCCAGGTACAGAATACTGCTGAAGACATTCGGTCCATATGTCTGTATATTTTGACTGGCAGGACTCCCAGTCCACGCCCTGTTGTGCCATTGTGGCTTTGTAATCTAAGGTTGTTAGGAGCAATAACTCCACCTCCTCGTCTGTCCAGACAAAATTGTCAGCTTTTGGTTGTTCGCTTTGCCATGTTTGGGCTTCGTGCTACTAGGGTGGTGTTGTGTGGCAGTGCCACCTAACCGCCTGGTGTGCATACTACATTGAATTTCACACACTTTTGCGTCACCATATGCACGCAGATTTCCCCCCCAAAACGCTCGTCTAAACGTGGAATAAAAAGTGAGAACGCAATGCCACTTTTGTGTTTCCTTCTAAACATAGCCTTACTCCCCGTAGTCCTTATGTTTTCTCGCCTCACAGTTCTCATTGGATTGGGGTGGCACCTGGATTGTGTTTGCAGCTGTTGCCGTGGTCCTGCTCGACGCCCTACTATGCCCTGCTACGCCCTGAACTGCTACAACTATTATTTCTAGTCATAGTTCCATTATCTTTATTGCTACTTTAATTGCCACTGTTCATCATACCAACTGCTATAATTATTATGAATCATATTTCTCTATATCTGTATATCTGCATCAGTGTCTCTGTGTCCCAACCAGCAGCGACAGACGCCCGCCCACCAAGAGTCAGGGTCTGTCCGAGGTTTCTGCATAAAAGGAAGTTTTTCCTCGCCACACCAAATGCTTACTCTTGGGGGAATTGTTGGGTCTTTGTAAATTATAGCGCGTGGTCTGGACCTACCCTATCTGTAAAGTGTGTTGAGATAACTCTTGTTATGATTTGATGATCTAAATAAAATTTAATTGAAGTGAAGTGAAAATTGAGTTGCATAATACGTGGTGGTAGAAGCTTGATTTTGATTGGATTCATTTTATTATTGGAACATGTTTTCCGAAATGTGTCTAGCGTGATGTAGTGACTGCTTGCAGGTTGTGCAGTAGCTACCATTGGATGTGGTTTGTTTTGTTTATGTCAAAATGGACAGAAATTATGAATTTGGGCTAAATAACATGTTAACCATAAGCATAACCTAGTGCAGCAGTGATGTTTGGACTTTTGTTGGCGGTTGTATCATGGTCTCGCTCGTTGTCGTATGTTCTTAAGTTTGTGTTATTATCCCTATTGCTCTCATTACTCTCATATACTATTAATAATGCCAGGGCAACAATGACAACTTTCCACATCAGTGTGATTAATCCCATCTCATCTCAACTCATATTATCTCCTCTTTGTTTCCCAAAGCCCTTTACATCCATCCATCAACCATCCATCCATCTATCCCTCCTTTGCTCCTTCCATCAAAGTGGTGCCAGGGGTCATGATAATAAAATCCAGGACTCATGATGTAATTATTATTACATACATTCCAATTTAAATGCTAATGGTTCTGGAAAGTATTAGGTATATTAAACAAAAAACACACATGCATGTACGCACACATGTGGCTATGAAAGCCAACATTCCAGCAAGCCAGCAAGTACAGTACAAATGGATGGACGGCTACATGGATTCACACACACACACACACACACACACACACACACACACACACACACACACACACACACACACACACACACACACACACACACTTATTAATACTAAGATGAATTTCCCTAATTATAATGAAGTCTGTGATAGCTGGCTAGCCCTCTCAGTCATTAGTGTGAATACATTTCCCTTAGGTAATTATGAACATATTTCAACCCTGTGATTAAAAGATGATTCCTGATTTCTTTTTTTTTTGATAATGGTGCTAAAAGAACATAGTCCCAAGGGTTTTACTTCGACGGTCACTGACCTCACCCTTATCAGAGTGATGCCTGCCCAGTGTACCTCTAGATTGATTGCCTCCTGGTGTGGCTGTATCTCTGTCTCACATAGGAGCTTGATGTTTGTGAAAGAACATCAGTACTTCCAGTCTGATAGACCCTTCAGGGCCACAAGAAGCTCATCACCAGCGCCAGATGTGCTTAAGGCTGCCGATATCTAAGTCACAGGCACTGAGGGGGGCTGACAATTTTGGTTTCTTCCTAGAAGGGAATGCACTTCCATCCATCACACAAAGAAGCCCGCCAGAAGCCTTGATAAGACTTCACATTGTACCTTGAAGGACGCCAGACATCTAACCAGGAAGTTGAGATAGACTTGCTGAAATGGGAATGTTTTGGAGAACAGAATTCTGTGTCTGCGTCTGGGTCTAAAATTCCATGACACAGCAGTTTATTTATCTTGTGGCCTGTAGATAAAATGAGTTCATTTAAACAAAAGTACATTTTTTTTAATTTACAGTTTTTTTCGATTGCTTAAGCACTATATTGAAAACAGGTACCAGTTTTTCAGAACACTCCACACAATCAGCAGCCTTTGCAAAATGAAATACTCTTGCAAAAACTATACACTAATTTATAAAAAACATATTTTGTTACCATGTAAAACACACACATTTCATATGACTTAATTCAGTTTGAACTAGTTACACACTGCTGTTGCTAACCTAAAACACTTTTAGCAATTCTACTTCTCTAAATGTTGACGACATATGTATTAGACACATTGAAATAACTGCTGATTACTGACTTTGGCATGCCTTATTTTTCTTGAACTATTAGATGATATGATATATGATATGAATAACAGTTTACCTGGTAGAATGAGACTCTGAAACTGGTATGCTTTAGAGAAGACGTACCACTCTGTTGGTTTTACCACGTCCTCACACCTAAACAACAGAATAGGTTAATTGCCAATGACTCCTAAAATAACATATATGACAGTTCTATTTAAAGCAACACCAAAGATTATTCTGTACCTTAAAACAATGTTTCCAAAATCATTTCAGTGGTTCATCAACTCGTAACAGGCTGAACGGCACTTCTGCATCACTTTGCGGCCCTCTACCGGCTATAACCGCACTATGCAAGTTTGCCAGATCAGGTAGAGGATCTGTAGTTCGAATGAGACATATGACAGCGGTAATGGACAATTCCGCTTCCAACCTGTAGGGGGACTGAAGAGGAAAAGTTCTCTAGTGTTGCTTTAAAGGGCCACTATGCAGTTTTTGCCCTTTCTTCGCTTTTTGCTTGCAGGTTTCTCTATAGAGCCCCCCCTCTACAGATTTCTCTATAGATCCCCCCTCTACATGTCTCTCTATAGAGCCCCCCTACAGATTTCTCTATACAGCCCCCCTCCTACAGATTTCTCTACAGAGCCCCCCCACAGTTCCTATGTTTCCTCGTGTCTGACTCCTCTCTCGGTCAGTCTGCCGTTTCCTCTTTCTCTGTTCCTCCAACAATGCTTTCCTAGCTTTCTGCTACTTTTTAGCCGGCTCAGCCATGATGAAAGCGTGAAAAACTCCATCTCTACTTTGTTAGCCGGTTCCTGAATGTTCCGTGAAGCAATTCGTGACATGGCGAGACCTGATATCACGGGATACTTCCTTGCGCTGAGGCGGCCGCACAGCGGCCATTTTAAAAGATGTGACGCTAATATGTGACCACAGTGGCAGTTTTAATCATGTCACCGTTCTATTTAACTTAACAGTCACAGTTTTAACCCGTTTTGAGCAGATAGTTACAGTTTTTTTGCTTAAGCACAATTTTGAAAACAGGGACCATTTTTTCAAAAACACTAGACACAATTAGCACAACCACACACCCAATCAGCAGAACACCTCAGAGCCTTTGCAAAATGAAACACTCTTGCAAAAAATATACACTAATTTATAAAAAACAGATTTTGTTACCATGTAAAACACACTTGTTTCATATGACTTAATTCTGTTTGAACCAGATACACACTGCTGTTGCTAACCTAAAACACTTTTAGCAATTCTACTTCTCAGTGATTAGAGTACTGTTACGGTAATGAAGAACACAGAGAAAGTGCAAATTTACAATAAGTTCACTACAAACACTACACAAGACCAGTGCTGCAGACTGAGGAAAATATAACTTATTTCTCTCCATATACGCAAATCAACATGGAGAATCAACAACAAAACAAAATGTCCCAGTTTTCATGCTACTACAGTAGTGTGCATAACACTGTTAGCTCCGCAAACAATAGACAAACAAAAATACGGTATCCAGTACAGGTTACAATCACAAAAAAAACAATAACAAACAAAAAAAATGATCTGAAAAAGTACAGAAAATACTAGACATTATCTCTTCGCCTAGCTGGATCTGGCCAGAGATTTTCATCACCATCACAGGCGACATCCTCATTAGCAAGACAATGTGGGAAGAACCGTCTTGAATGTTGAATCCATCCTTGCACAGCTGCGGCGTCGACTTGGTCGCAGGCTTGCTCCATGGCCTGAATGAGGGGTACCTGAGCCTGGGGCCGGAGATTGTAAACCCTCCACCGCCATGCAGAGAAAAACTCTTCGATTGGGTTTAGAAACGGACAGTATGGTGGAAGGTATAGTACTGTAAACTGTGGATGGTGTTGAAACCAGTTCTGGACAAGAGCAGAGCTGTGGAATGACACATTGTCCCAAAACCATGTTTATGATCTCTCTCTCTTGTTCTTGCGTGAATATGGGCCCCCTTCCTCCTTGTCGTTCTCAACCCTCAATCCTATGTAGAAAATAATACATGCAACCTACTGTAAAATGCCACAGGAAGGGGTATCAAAAGTGCTGATATGGTGCATACAATAAGCAGCTGATTACTGTAACTGTAGACAGATTTTCTTTTACTTGTTTTCTTGTCGAAATGTCCTTAAGACAGATGCCACTATATATCTGCTAAGATTTGGCTGAACTCCCTTAGCGTCAATCCGTGGTTCACAACATGGTCCACTAGTGTTGTGCAAATTTCATTTGATAAATTTGGTTCTCTTCTTCTTTGAGCACATTCTCCTGCTTCAGGTCTTCCTCTTCCTCCACCTCCACCTCGGCCTCTATCTCTACCTCTGGCTGGACCTCCGCCTCTTCCTCTTCCTCTACCTCCTTCTCCTCCTCTGTGGATTCCCCCTCTCGCTCTTAGTCTTCTTCTGACTTCTTCCATTTTGGTTGAAGGCAGGTGAACTTACCTGCTGCATTTTATATAGTGCTTAAACCTGATTGGTGTGTCTACAATAAAGCAATCATGTGTTTGCGCACGTGGTGGCTGTGTTTAACCAATTGGTTCATGGGTGTGTTCATTTGAAAGCCTTTGCTTTGAAATTGAAAGGAAGTGACATCATGATAAATGTCTGTGTCAAATGCAACAAGTGTGTTTAGTGTTTTACAAATCACTGTGTGTAATGTTTTGCAAAAAGTGTGAAGCTGACAACGTGCTCACAGTGGTGCACATCTGGGCCGGAGTTTTGCTCCTTGAGTGTAGGGTTTGGCTAATTGTGGGAAAGTTTTAATTTTAGTGTGTAAGCAATTGAAAAAAAACTGTAACATAACTACTACTCTCAAAGAGCCTGAAGTTGATGTGGAAAACCGCAGCTTTACGTAATGAAGAATGGACTGTTAAGTATGCATTCGTTTTGCAGCTAAACCTGTATGCCTCATTCAGTCACACTAAACCTGTATGCCTCATTCAGTTACGCTAAACCTGTATGCCTCATTTGCAATGAAACAATCACTGTTGCAAAAGAATAAAACCTTAGGCATGATCATCAAAAATGACGAACGCAAACATGCTGATGACGTAATTCACATGCATATTACAGTTTTTGCTAGGGATGTCCCAATCAGGTTTTTTTGCCCTCGAGTCCGAGTCCGAGTCATTTGATTTTGAGTATCTACCGATACCGAGTCCCGATCCGATACTTCTATAATATATAAAAAAAGAATAAAGAAGAGCGAAAAAAACAGATCCCGGATGTTCTTTAATTTTTATTTAATTCACCTTATTTTAACATTCAACCACTCTGTTAACAAACAGAGCACTTCCTCTTCTGTGAGGCAGCTTGAACAATCAAGTAATAACAGAAATTCTTCACTTTTGGACTTTAGTGCAACAGTAAATATAAAAAAAGTCTAATATAAAAACAAATAGCACCTCAACTTAAAATACCCGGCAGCCATGTAAACAAATACAAAAATGAATGTGCCACAGTGTTTGCAAAGCCATTAATGTGCTTTTAGGAACTGCATTCCTAACTCTTACTGTCCGCAGACATACTCGCGCTTTCTGCTTCAAGCTGTTCTACTTCGCCGGCATTTAACCAATAGCGTCTCTGCAACAAAGTGATGTCATGCTGCACGCGTTGCTGTTTCTGTGTGGAGTCAAAAGGGCGTAACTCTGTGCCACCGCATAACTATAGATGTGTTAATAAATAATATCAGAATATATATCCGAGTCGTGATCGGGGGGAACGTCCGATTCCGATCGAGTCTGAAACCACGTGATCGGGCCCGATTTCCGATCACGTGATCGGATCTGTACATCCCTAGTTTTTGCCCGTTGCTTGAACACTATAGACACATGCTTAAACCAAAGTAACATAACTTGAAGTTGTTGTTACTATACCTTAAACAAAGTGTAACCATATAAGCGCTGGTTTCACAGTTTCATCCATAATAAGGACATTCCGACTGGAAAACAGGTATGTCTTCAACTCTCTACTCTACTCAGACTGTATCTAGAGTATTTACAGTACTGTATCATATCACATTACTGTATCACATGTATTGTATTCCAGGGTGGCTAATGCTCCTTTTCCAACAAAAGTGGTAGTTTTGTGAAACATACCGTGATAACATGTTGAGATGTTTCCGTACTGTGTATGGTAAATACAGTAAAGTTCAGTATACACAGTACTGTAAAAAAGAAGCAAACGAGAACAATTTGTGGTTGCATTTTTCTACAGAATGGCTAGAAGACCTACTGGGGGTGGACGCCAACGCCTGTTCACCCAACAGCAGGAATTTGCCATAGTGAACCTAGTCAGAGCAAACCGTCTCCACCAGCTATAGCAACAAATGCTTGCAGATAGGCAAGTATTCAACAACATAAATCGAGTAAGCATTACAACTATCAGACGGATCTTGGTAAAGCACAACCTGACCATGAAGCAATTGATCAGGGTCCCATTTGAGAGGAACAGTGTCAGGGTCAAACGTCGACACGAATATGTACAGGTAAGTGTCTCAGTCCTTTACATGTACAATAAAGAATGGGTGCAGTCCAGTAACAGATGGATATGTACCACTGGATTAGTACCACATAGATACATTCAGAAAGCTACACAGGTACCTGTGTGGTGGGGTGGGTCAGTTCTGTATGTGTAGTAGTGTAGGTGTGTGCTTTGAGTAAAGCCATCCACAATATGTTTTTTTTGTTACAGAGAATCTTGGACATGGATGGAGCTGCCCAGCTGCATGAATGTATTTACATTGACGAGGCTGGATTCAACCTTTGCAAAAACAGACGACGGGGACGTAATATAATTGGTCAAATGGCAATTGTGCACGTCCCGGGGCAGCGCGGGGGAAATATCACATTGTGTGCTGCCATGAGTCTTCGAGGGCTACTGCACAATCATGTCAAACAGGGTCCCTATAATGCCCAACACATAATCACATTTCTAGATGCACTTCATGATGCAGTTGTACAGGATGGACCAGAGCAGCCCAGGTCTGGGATAATGTTAGTTTCCATTGGGCTGCTCTGGTCCAGAACTGGTTCACCAACCATGATCAATTTGAAGTTGTGTACTTGCCCCCTTACTCGCCATTTCTAAATCCTATAGAGGAATTTTTTTCAGCTTGGAGATGACGCGTATATGACCGCCAACCACATGCCCGTAAGCCTCTTCTGCAAGCAATGGAACAGGCCTGCGGAGACATTGAGGTGAGGTCAATCCAGGGATGGATTCTGCACACAAGGGGATATTTTCCCCGATGCTTAGCGAGAGAAGACATTGCTTGTGATGTTGATGAGATCCTGTGGCCAGACCCCAACAGACGGCAGGATCCATAAGCCAACTTGCGCACAATTGTGTTTTTCTGTGTTTACAGTAGTGTATTGTTTGTTTTATTTTTGATTTAACTGAATTTACTGTACTGTAAAATATACTAATGTAATGATTTTGAATTCAGTATTTCATGTTTTGGTTGTTGTGAAAATATGCCCTTTGTGGAATTGAATAAAAACATTGAAAAGAAAAGACTGCAGTTTTTTATATGAGTAGACTAGTGTGTTGCTGCTGATGTGAAAGTGTATTTATATGATGCAAGTGGGTATCATTTTGTCATCAGAGTGACATTTTGACAAAGGATTGTTAGGTTTTGATTTGACATAGATGTGGATGGTTTATTTCCCAGTGTTGGGTCTTATTTGCTTGTGTGTAGAGTTTCGACACAATGAGCCAAGTTTTGCAAAATGTGTTCAAGCAACGGGCAAAAACTGTAAGTAGCCATGTGGATTTGTTGTGGTCTTATAATACATCCATGGATTTACCGCTCCAGTGGAGAGGATGGTTTGTTCGGAATTCTTTATTATTCTGCCGGCCGGACTGAAAGCTTTGGCGGGCTGGATGTGGCTCGTGGGCCGCCAGTTGACGATTGCTGACCTATACGGTCGTTTTCTGTGTTAGGATGGTCTGGCAAATACATGAAATGGCATTTTGATGATTTGGGTGTCAGAACGCAGAGTCACTCACTAAAACATTCACATAATCTTTACTGGCATGTGAGTGAAGAGCGGCACTGTAGAGCCCTGCTGTCAACAGTTTTACCTTTGTAGCCAAGTGGTGAATTTGTTGTAACACCCTCATCACATTTATTTCTGGTTACTTACAGTATGTATTTTGTGTTGTCAGTATGTAAGAAATGTGGATATGTTTGGTTGTTTGCTGGCAGAAGGTACATTTTTAGTAAGTTATTTCAGCCTCTAGGTGGTGGTGTCACACACCAAGTAGTTGCGCGGTGCGTTTTGGTCACTGTCTTTGTTTCTTTCAGGGCCAATCAGGGAAGAAGCACGGTGGAAACATTGTGTGAAATAAATAGATGAGACTGACTTTGGATGGTTGTCGATGGATTCATGTGTAGCGGCTAATGCCAGTGTTTCCATGTGTTAGGGTTAGGGTTTTTAAGAGTCTGTATTCTGGGAAATTGTCCTAAGCCACTGCCGTATGTTTTGGATTATTTGGTTTGAATTATTTTTGGTTTTGGCCTTTCGGTCAAAATGCAAGGAACTGCCAAATAAACGAACCCCCGAAGAAGTTAGTGTGTCCTGTGTGGGTCGAAGTTCAGCAGGCTACACCTAATAAATAGTGCAGTTTGTTACTTTCACTGTTCTACCCTGACCATGAACCCCTCCCCACCTCCAATGCTATAATAATGAAAACTATATAAAACTGCAGAAATGAAAACTTTGAGTCTTCTGAAGAAAATGCAGGAGAATTGATGTACCTTCAATTTTCCTTTGACTGGTGAAGACAGCACAAAAGCACCCACACAACACTCTCAGAAACGTGTGCACACAGAGGTGACAGAAGCAGTAATCAACTTTGGCATGTTTAGGATGAATGGTTGTCCTGGGAACAGGTATAAATAGAGAAACAGGCGAGGGAACAAGAAGGATGGAGTTAATGCATGTTTCTAAAAGAGGGATGTGTGTGTGTGTGTGTGTGTGTGTGTGTGTGTGTGTGTGTGTGTGTGTGTGTGTGTGTGAGAGAGAGAGTGTGTCATCTCCAGAGAGCTACCAGAACTGTGCCTTGCAGCCCTTCACTGATTAAGAAAATACAGAAAGTGCTCCCTATAACCACCAACTCCCTCACCCAGGCAAAATATTGCCAAACACAATCCACCCTGCACATTCAAATCACACAGAGAGGACGTACATTTCAGCTATCAATGCTATTTCTGTACAGTAGTACCGGTACCGTACATCAAAAATCCCATTTCTTTTAGTGAGACATGATGATATAGATTGACAAAGTGGAGAGCATGATTAAAGTTTAAGCATCATTTCTCCTGAACAGTAATGCACTTCTTATATTCTTATATTTGCCAGCAAGACTGAACTATGGCAGAAGCAAAATCTTAACAAATAACCATAGACTGTAAAAATAGTGGCTATAGGGTACCCGGATAGCTCAGTTGGGAGAGCGGGCTCCTATATATAGAGGTTTACTCCTCTATACAGCGGGCCTGGATTTGACTCTGACCTGCGGCGCTTTGCTGCATGTCATTCCCCCTCTCTCTGGACTCTTCAGAAGAGGTCATTATCTTCACTCGAGTTTCTGCGTGCGAAAGTCACCGGACGCCACAATCTTCTGAACATAGTCCTACTGAGAAATCCAGAGAGAGTTTTGTGGAGCTGATAGTCTTAATCAGCTATGTAGCAACTCATTTGGCAATGGCTTGGATGTAACGGACGTTCATTAATATCAAAAAGGTACACACTAAAGCTTTGAGTCACTATATATACACTTCACCAATAGACCACATTATCAATAGATAACAAATGTGAGCCGGCTGCACGCACCGCCAGATGACAGTCCTTTCAGGGGCCGTTTGTAGTGGAGTTTACCCAGAAAAAGTGAGCATCATGCGGCAATGACAGTTAAGTTTAGGCACCAAAATGTCTAGTTAAGTTTAGGAAAAAGATTGTGGTTTGGATTAAAACACTCCAGAGGAACAAACGAGTGTTTCCTGGGTAAAAGTATTTTGTTTTTGCCGCATAGTGAACTCCGCTCTCTGGCTTGAAAGCATTGTGTTTCATGTTGACACCGCATTGTGCTATTTAATTTTGATATTTTCCATTGAATACTGAAGTTCATAAATAAGTGTTTGGCATGGCTGGCCGAGGGGCTCTATATCCATGTTATTGGAAGGGGGATTTAATTATTGCATGTTTTGCACCCTGCATATACGTACATTCACACATTCAACAGCCCATTGTAATGAGGACATTCCATTCATTCATTCATTGTCTATGTAGCCGCAAACTTAACACTCATCACAAAAGCCTAAACCTCCCTGCTTCTCTGAAAGGAGAGGGAGAGAGAGCAAAACCACTGTGTCCAATAAGTACAAAATGGTGTCCCTGCCTGTCTGCTCGATTTCCATGGCCTCTAATGCCAGCAACAACTCCACCAACTGTGACCAAACAATCTTGTTAGTTTCCCCCCACAACCGCATTCTCTTCTGTGTCTTACAAGGAAAGTGACCGCCCTTCCCTACAACTGCTTTCAGTTCAATTAGCACGCTGGAGACAGGATTATTGGGATTATTTTCCCCTACACACGTTATTTATGTTGTTAAAGTGCAATTGGTTTCTATCAACTATTCCATTCAATATGTTTATTCTAAATAGTTTCAGTCAAACAATTGTCCCCTTTAAATAGCATATTTTATTTGGGTTACAATTCAAGTTTTTATGTATAAAAAAAGAAATTCCTGCCAGATATTCAGTTTTCACTATAATAATGATTCATGTTTTGTTTGTTATGAGGTCAAATTGCATTAAAAGTCACATATTATGCTTTTACGTGTCTTCTGTCATATCTACAATGTTACAATGTTGGTTAAATTTGAGTTATTTAGACAAATCCCTGTGAGCTTAAACGTTCAGATTTCCAACTGTTCTGAACGCTCCAGTTTCAACAGTTTTTTCTACTCTAAGCTGGCCTTCTATGATTGGTCATCTGCTCCAGGTAGGCAGGACTGGAGTGTTTTTTTCAAGCCACTGCGGTGGTGTTAACATTGTACATCAACGGCAGTAAACAATGTCACCTTGGCTGCCAGTGTCATTAAATTCTCCCCAATTCCAGGTGACATTATTCCTAAATATTTCTGGTTATGTAGTAGTTGGTTTAAAAGCCTTTATTTTTGACTGTAGAAAGTGCTGCTATATTCTATTAGTGTCCACTGCTAACTGAAGTAGGTACACGGCAGTAAAAGATGTCATCTTGGCTGCTAATGTTGTTAAATTCTCCCCAATTCTGGGTTGCATTACTGCTGAAACATGTCTGATTGGATAGTGTTTGGTTCAGAAGCCTTTATCTGCGGTATTTTGACAGTAGAAAGTGCTGCTTCGTTCCATTACTCGTTCCATTACAATCTAATGTAAGCATACTGCTAACTATTACGTAGCTACATGCTAATGCGACATAGCTGTAATCTTTGGCAATGCTGATCATTTCTCCCCAATTTCAGGTCACTTGACTGCTGGGACATGTCCGGTTGTGAAGTATTTGGTTAAGAAGCCTTTATTGGTGATTTTTCACGGTACAAAGTCCTGCTATATACTCCGTTGCAGTAGCTCCAGATTCAACTAGTGAAACACGGAGCAGAGGCTCCAGAGATTCCAAGAAGCGCGCTGGCCAATCAGAGCAGACTGGGCTTTGTCGGGAGGGGGGCTTAAAGAGACAGGCGCTCCTACAGAGCATCTCATACAGAGGGTGAATACAGGTGCAGCAGCCATGGGCAGTATGAGAAAAGTAGTGTTTTATTTAACATTAAAACATGTAAATATGTTCTAGTACAACCACAAAATACAAGTATAATCCGGAAAATTGCAAAAAGTGCACCTTTTTGCAGTTTTTCTCTCATTTTGTTTTCAATTTTGAGGTTCAAGTACTTCATTTTGATGTCATTGGCCTCACATATTTTGCTATCTGTGCATAAAGTTAGTTGCATGGATTGTTAATACATTAGACGTTAGATTGTTACATGTCATGTGCCAGTTAACACATTCACAGAAATGTGGCTTTTATCAAGATTAGGGCTAGGCCTTTGGCGTCTTTCGTACCACCCGAACCCCCCCCCCTGTCTACGGGCCTGCAGAATTCAGACTTGCTACAAAATTATTCCCTTCATTCAAAGTGGTTTTACTTCCAGTTCAATGGCAGTCCACATCTGGCTTTTGATGTGATTTTGAAACTGTATTCAGTAGCAGATGAACCACAGGAGACTGAAATAAACAGCACCCTTTCGGCATAACTCATTATCGACCACTAAGTTGCCCTCCAGTGCTACACACAGCCACTCATGCGGCAGCACTAAAGAGTCTTATTTTTTCGTATTCCTATTTATGTGTAATGTGGTGTATGTATTATACATGGTGCTGTGAATTAATTTGGACCACTCTGTGTTGTTGAAGGTTGTATTGGGCATTTTCCAATGCTGCAAGCCGAAGATGAGAAATTATATCTTGTATGACTTTGACTTCACTGGTGCAAACATAAAGACATATACACACACACACACACACACACACACACACACACACACACACAAACACACACATTACACACACAGACACACACACACACACACAGACAGACAGACACATACTGCTGCTATTACACTTGTCAATTGTTATTTGTTTGGTTTGGTGTTTATTTCTGTTTCCACTTGTGAACATGAGAATTGTAATTATGTTATTTCAAGATAATGCACTGCACTATACGGACATGTCAATTTCCCCCCTGAAATATTTTCCAAATCTTAAAAATAAGGCAAAATTGGTAAGGAAAACTGCTTTCCCAATTGCATATGAATTAAACAAAACAAAAGAAAATACAATCCAGCCACAAGCTCTTGTGGTACTCAAGGCCACAGGCCAGATAATATGAAAGTATAAATACAAGCTTCAGTACAGTGTTTGAAGGAGAGAACATATTGTGTTCCTATTTTGACAGACAAACAGCCTGTCAAAAATAGGCTTTTTGGGAAAGTGAGAGTATAACTAAATGAAGTACAACACATCTATCCTAAGCTTGCTTTGATAAAGAGCACATAATATATGTAGGATGTAATACAGTATAAAGAGCACATAATGTATGTAGGATGTAATACAGTATAAAGAGCACATAATGTATGTAGGATGTAATACAGTATAATTTTGCTGTGATTCAGACAGGTTAAGAAAATTGCAATTTCTTATCTTATCTTATCCCTTATCTCCCCCTTCTCCCATCTCCCAAATCATTAGATCATCATCCTGTGAACCATTAATATCAACTTTGCTGTCAACATGGCCTTTCGTTATTTAAATACAGTATCTCCAGTTTAAATACTTTATTCTTCATGTCATCATGTGCGCAACCATTACAGAGAAGCTGTGGTTGGCAATACAAATCTTAGGCCTCAGGCTCCGTCCAACAATACTCATTATACCATGGTCTGGGTGAATACTCGATTCTCATTGGCTGTACATTAAAATGTGATATAGGACACCTACTAAGTATTTTCGGTGAAACTGTCTGTTCACTGTTCTAAATGAATGCACCACACTAAATGAATAAAAATAAACAGAATATCTTATTTCCAGCACTGAGTGTAGTCCTTCAGTGGCTTGTCCTCTGAACAACACAATGTATAACTGCACAAGTTTTGTACCCCGTTTACACATACATGGTTATGGTACATTTTGAAAAACGGAGACATTTGCCTCTGAAAACGATTCTTTCTAAAAACTCCGGCCAGAGTGGAGATTTTGGAAAACTTTGTTTGCACGTTTGCATATTAAACTGAGACAAACAGAGGTCTAGGCAGCCGAGGAAGTGAGGAAGAGAAGAGAGAGGAAGTGATTCATTGCAGTTGTTGCTATTTTGGGGATTCTGATTGGCTAATGTGGGCTTAAGCTTCTCCTTACACTGCCACCTACAGGTCTGGCGTGCTCTTGATGTCATATATACACGGGTATGTGTAAACGAACACTTTTCTGAAAACTGACAGCTGTGCACGATGTCATTTTTGAAAACAGAGAGATTGAAATGTCCGTTTAATAAATCAAATCAAATCAAACACAGGGTGGCGCTGCAATAAGTTACACTGCTCCTCTGAACTGAATTTGTTTCACAACGATCATTTCTCATCCCGTTCGCTTCAGCTCCCTACTGCAGGCTGAGAGTACCGTTATACACATGGATTATCATTTGTTGATGAAAATCTTGATATTGATTTGGAGACAATGACATGCCTGATAGCTAGCTTTTTTTTTTTTTTTTTTAAACATGAATTTCTGGCTTGTAGCTGAGCCAAAGGGTTCTTTGAGCTAATTATCTCCCATTGCCAGGTTGTAGGTCCTAAGGTTCATCCTATTTACTGGAGGAATGAAGGTTTCCATTGCAAAATAACCTCATAAAATCCCCTCATTTTTGTTTGAAAAAAGCTTTAGATTTTGATTGCAAAGTGTATGAAAATATAAATGAATGATCTTAATATGTTTTGATTTGGCAATTGACCATGGCATAACGGGGGTAAATGGCTGTGCATCACCACTAATACTAGCATGGTTACTAGATGTTTTGTTCTTTCATTGTGTTAAATTACAAGTACAAATCTAATCCAATTCCATAGTTAATGATACCTTTTTGTTTGTTGCGTTCACCTTTCGGTTCACTTGGATTGTAAATTTTGATTGACCTCATCACATTTCACATTTCTTCCCTCTTCATCTCTTTTTTTTATCTCATGATCGTTAACCATATATCAAACATCATGTTCAAAATAATTCTGTAAACGCATCGCAAACAAAGTTTATTTATTACATTCACAAAAACTAAATAAAAAGTAGCAGAAGCAATCATTTTTGTAACCTGACTCAAAGTCCACAACTGTCCCTTCATCTTAAGTTACTCACTGCTCTGTGAAGCCCGCACAATTAACTGTCAATTAAAACACACACACACACACACACACACACACACACACACACACACACACACCTAAGTTGCTGTCTGGCAATGGTGTTATTATCCTTTCTGCACAAAGTTTGCTGCAGGAAAACAAAGAGTAAACAATAGAGCTGTGATAATTACTGGGATGAGAGCTAGATGACACAAAGAGGTAGCTGAGATGTGAGAGAGGGCTGTGGAGGAGAGAGACAGTAGGTAGGTAGGCATGAAAGAGAGGACTGTCACAGAGGGAAAGCTGCTTGGGTAGAGGGAAGCATGAGTCCCAGGCTTGTTAGAGTTGCTCTGTGTGCCGGACAGACTGCCAGCCCAGAAAACGGAAGGACAATGAGTCGGGGCCGCCGGCCAAACCATACCGCTGTGCTTGGCTATGAGCCACCATGGCAGCTAGTTACAAATTGCCTGGGAATAATTTCCTTTTCTGAAGCCAATTTGGCAGCTCATGTTAAATTTGGAATCTGAAGTTATTTACTAGACCACTATACTGACACCAATATTGTTGTTGCTGACTAATGCTACATCGGTAAGGCTGCACAAATGTAATCATGTAACAGTTGTGATCCTTAATTTGTGCTTTCATTATCAATCAATCGTGCACCAGCACAAGTGATGATTGATATCATCTATTAATAACAGAATAATTAGCTTCTATGTTCAAACAGAGGTTTATGAAACAAGTACTTAACAAACTATGCAAAATGATAGACATTGTTAAGATAACACATCACACACAGTAGTACAATAAACACATGAAAAAAAACACACACACACACACACACACAACAATAAATATATTTAATTAAATATTTCATAAGCTCTGTCTCATGTTATCTGTTGTAGGAATCCAAGATAGAGACAGAGTGAATCGCGGCATACTCTCCGCTCTACGTTGATTTGTATTGCATGACGGTTTCCTCCTCGTCAATTTTGTCTGCTAGTAAAAAACAGAAAAATACCTAAAAGGTGCTGTGTGGCGATATTCTCTACCAACAACTTTTTATAAGCTGCCGACCCGAAAAACTGGAAACAGTGGATACATACATGAGGAATCAGCAGAGAGAATGGGGAGACTGTGGGATCCTGACACTGAGCTAACATTACTTCTGAAGTTACTTGTGTTAGCGTAAACCTACCGACATATAGTTAGGCTAAAACTAACATTAGGATATGTGACTTGTAACAAAATGCTTGATGCAAACGTAACGTCGGACATAACGTTAGCTTAGTGCACATATGTCAAACAAAGACAAAAGTGGATACAGACATGTGGAGGACTCAGCAGAGAGAATGGGAAGACTGGGGGATACTGACACTAAGCCAGGTGTCAAACTCAACTTCACTAAGGGCCACACTGGTAAATGAGAATCACATCAAGGGCCAGACATACAGTTTGACATGTTTTTATTTAAGAGAAAAGTTAATTATGTGTGACTGTATTACTACATGTCTGATATAGTCTTCTCAGTTACAGTTTGGTCGACATAAAACCATAAAAAGTCAGCAAAAAGTTCCTCATCCATCATAGAGATTAGCAAATCAAGCACGTTTTTTTAAAAGCGGCTAGTACATAGCCGCCTCACAACATCCTGTAGCATCCAACAGCCTGAATATGCAAACTCTCTGCTTCTGTCAAAAATGCAGAGTCTCAAAGTTTGGCAAACATCCCAAATACTTCTGCAAAGTGTTGTGTTAATACCGGTTGAAAAAAAGTTTTTGGTTTGGCGCACAAGTAGGCAGGCTTGATCAAAATTCGCAAGGGGCCGGATTTGGCCCACGGGTGTTGAGTCTGACACATGCACAAAGCTAACGTTATGTCCGACATTAGATTTGCAGCAAGCATTTTGTTACAAGTCACATATCCTAATGTTAGTTTTAGCCTAACTATATGTAAGTTAAGTTAACACACATAACTTCAGATGTAACGTTAGCTTAGTGTCAGCATCCCACAATCTCCCCATTCTCTCTGCTGATTGCTCATGTCTGTATCCACCGTATCCAGTTTTTTGGCTCGGCAGCTTATAAAAACTTAAGTTATGGGTTCTTTACATTGTTGGTGGTAGCCACATGGCAGCATTTAGGCATTTTTCTGTTGTTTGCTAGCAGACGGAATTGACAAGGAGGAACCTTCACGCAATACAAGTCAATGGAGAGCTGTTTCCCCCTCCGGTGGGGGTGGGACTTAAATGCACTCAGTCTCTATTACGTCAAATAAGATTAAATTGTTGCGGAACATCTTCTAATACTGTGCATATATAAGTATGATTTTAGTTGTTATGTGATTTTTGTGTGTAAAATGGCTGCAGTGTGGCTGTGCGTGGAGACACCGCGTCGACTGCCACGCAAACTTGTTTCCCCGATTATTGAGGCTACCTTTTCCAGCGCTGTGAGCCAGAGTGTTCCCAACGCAACCTTTGAATGTACACGCTCCATCAAAACAAGTTCCTTCCCAAGGCTATTTAGCAGAGGCACCATTGCTCCGTACGGCGCTTTGTGCCGCCCATGACGATTGTGAATGGTTTAAAATAATGCCAATAAACCAGAGCACGTTTTTCTTCCATCCCAGAATTCTGTGTGAACCAGCCAGACCTTCCTCTTTAATCTTTCATTTTTTATAATTTAAGATAAAATACAATTTCAGTGTCACTTTTGATAAGAGGACACATCTATTTATTTCAGTCATTTTTCTGCACCTCATTCTGTTAAAGTAAAGATCAGTAGTCTCATTTCTATGCATCAACATTCATGAGGTGTTTGCATTGACCATTTATGGATTTGTGTGTGTGTGTGTGTGTGTGTGTGTGTGTGTGTGTGTGTGTGTGTGTGTGTGTGTGTGTGTGTGTGTGTGTGTGTGTGTGTGTGTGTGTGTGTGTGTGTGTTGGGGGCGGGATATGTGTCAGGGTTTTCAGAGGATGTAGGACCCAAATGCAGAGCCGGACAGGCAGTATGAGCTTTGAGGATTTAATAAACAAAAAATAAAGTCCACACCAAACAAAGGGTGTCCAGAAGGCAAATACAAAAACAGGTACAAGCAGACTTCCAAAAACAGGAACAGGAAAAACACAGAACTGTGGCAAGCAATCCACTGACAAGGGACTAAATACACAGGGTAATAACACTAACAAGGGACAGGTGATAGAACAGGTGGAACAAATCAGGGCGGGGCAGAACAATCAAAAAAGGCGGAAAACAAACAAAGACAGGAAGAAAAACCAGACAAGAGAAGACAGAAATCCAGACTATCAAAATAAAAACAGGAAACAGAGCAAAGCAGAAAAACAAGACTACCACAATAAGACAAAATATGGAAAAAAATACCAAAACCATGACAATATGAGGCTGATCCACGTGCACACATTTCCACATGTGCTGTGATTTACACAACAAGGGAACATTGCCTGCAGGTGTGCGTGCGCACTGTTTTATAAATTTGATTATTTTTTGCCGCACAACATTTTCAGCTTTGGTGCACTTTTTGTATAGACCCTTTTTATTTTTATTTAACCGTTATTTATTCAGGGAAGGTTCACTGAGAGGCAGCCTCTCTTTTGCAGGAACGCCCTGATCACATTCACACAGTTACACATTCATACCTGGAAACTGCCCAGCACAACCACAGTCTGATCTGCTGGCCACTGAGCAGCTCCACTGGAGCAATCGGGGTTAAGGGCCTTGCTCAAGGTGAGTAGTTGACACAGACTTTATATAAACCATAACCATTTTCTCTAGTGATATACGTTTTTAGGCAGTGGAGTCGCACTAAGAAACCCCTCATTTCTCAGCTCCTGTCCCGAGGAGTGTCAAGAGACTAAGCTGTAGAGTGAAGTGTCAGCTAAATCATTTCAAGTTATGAAAGGACAAAAATCCCCACATGGACACTTTTATTCGGTGAGCTCTCATCGATCTGTGATCCTCAGTGCTTCCAGACACTTATTTTTTGATGGAGTGTGGAGATTTACCTTTTTCTTAAATTACTACCCTCAGCCAGTCCTGTCTAATTCTCATAATTTCCCACAATGACTTCCAACTGTCTCCACAGAGAAGAGGCCTGAACTGCTGCATTCAGCCGTGGCTGCAGAGAGCCGGGACAACCTGTTCTCATTCCCGACTGGTAAAATACTGACGCTTGGTCAGTGTCTCTCAGCGTCAGATACCAACGTAGAAATCCCCCTCTAGCGTCTGTATGGAACGCACCGGGCAGAGCAGCCGCTCCACCACGGCGCTGTAAGATGATGTAGTATTAAGAGAGACAAAGGTAGACGGTATTATGTAACATCTAAAATCCGTGTAAGGAGGTTAGTTGGGGGGGGTGGGGGGGGGGGATGGGTCAGGACTTTCATCCAGCACTGAAACGTACATTTTGGAACCCCACCCACCATCTTTTCCTAAACCTAAATTTCACATTTCAGTCTTATCTCATGACACATCTCATGTCTTCACAAGAATAGAAAAGTAATCTGTCATCTGCACATTTTCACGTTTTAAATTAGTATCGTTTACTGTGTACCAGTTGGCTGAGGAACACATGTAAAAAGTACAACTACAAACAAACAAATAAAACCTTTTGTCATATGGCACTGAAGTATTTGTAACAATTTAGATGATTTGAATATGTTGAGATTAACCTTTAGATCAAGGATTATTATTATAGATCAATAAAATATATAAATATGCTGACAACCTTTAGATATTTTGCCCCCTTTCTCTTGAATGATTTACAGAGTAATGTAAAATTTGATGCACTAATACCAATGGGTCGATTCAAAGCTTTGAATAGAGATCTCATTCATTATAACTGTGACTGTTTTACATAGTACAGTCATACGTCTTTGTATTTGCACGAATGTCATTTTTAAAATGCACTTTTTATAAATGTTTTTTTTTTCATTCTTTAATTCTTAACTTATTTGTGTGAAATTATTTTAGACATGTTGCCCAGTTACGCCTGCATACTGCTGTCATGATATTTAAATCTTTCTTATTTTCATTTGATTGTATTTTTGTTTGATATTTCATTTTGTACTCAGGTCTCACTTGATCTCAATGTGATTTCCTGATTAAATAAGGAATATGTATAAACTTACATCTTTCCATGTAGAATCAAGGGAAGCGCTAAACACAAAGTAGGGTGCAGTGCATGAATGAAAGTGCACGGTGGTTGCTTTCTTTATATCTAACCATTTGTGGTTACATTCTCATTCATTCGGCCAAACCATTTCTATTTTTTTGTTGTTGATATTTTTGTTTCTTTAGTAATTATTTGAAGGGGAGAGGAGGTAGGTGTCACAGTGTTAACTGTGATTCAATTGGTCAAACCCAGCGTATGTGTTATTCTTATTTTTGTCAATATTTATATAATTTCTGTTGTTTAGGGTGACTGTGTTTACTGTTCATTTTATGTTTGTATAATTAAAAAAAGGAATACATTTTGGATATTAATCAGATCTGTGAACATTTAGTTTTGATAAAATCAATGTGATGTAATGTGTCCATGTTCAGAATATAGAATTATAGAATTGCATGTCGCATACTGTATATCAAAAAGGAGAATGAGGGAATGATTTTCATAAAAAAAACCCTGAAAAAATGAATTTAGACTGTAGCATGGAGTCTTCTATACCAGTTAACATGGCGTTAGAGTTAGAAACCCTATCTAAAGTTGGGGTTAAGAGTTAGCGCTGGAAAAAGAGGCATATGTGGGTTATTACATCAGTGTGGGTCATGTGGTTGTCCTCTCTGAAGATTAGGAGCCACGAATACAGAATATAAATGAAGCTTAGACTGTAGATTGCTTTTTCTTCTTTTTTTCTCCAAATGCAAAAATGAAATATGAAATGAATGGATTTGGATGGAAGTTGGATGGCTTCGTCCATTGGCTGAAGCAGAGTGTGGATCTCATGCTCTCTTCTAAATTACAGTGTCTGGAGCGAATCACATCCATGAGAAATAGCTACATGACAGAGTGATGGAGGAGGCAGTGGAGCGTGCACACACACACACACACACACACACACACACACACACACACACACACACACACACACACACACACATGTTTTCTGGTATCACTGATGCTTGCAGTAATTCAGAGTGGGATTTCCTAGACATAAGGTAAAGCCTACAGCTCTCTCTCTTGCTATCTAACTGGGTCTATGTTAGTAACAAGCTGCTGAATGTAGCTGACCGTGTGTGTGTGTGTGTGTGCGCGCGGATGTGCGAAGGTTTCATCCTGGAGAGATTGCCAATGTTTTTCCGTCTGGTGCTTGTGCCCACATTCATTACCTGTTCTGATGGAGCGGCCCGAACGCACGCACACACACACACACACACACACACACACACACACACACACACACACAAACAAGAAAATGTGCACATACAGGCTAGAAAGACACAAAATGACTGATTACGTTGACTGACACGAATACACACACAGGCAGACATGAAATGACCTGCAGCAGCAAGAGGCCATTTCTATGTTCTTTCTGCCTCTCAAACAAGATGCTCTCCTCTTAACAGTGTCTCTCTCTATCTCTCTCTCTCTCTCTCTCTCTCTCTCTCTCTCTCTCTCTCTCTCTCTCTCTCACCATCACCTTAACACACACCACACACACACACACACACACACACACACACACACACACACACACACACACACACAGACACACACACACACACACACACACACACACACAAACACACACTCACATACATTAGCTACACTGTAGAGCTAACAGTGACCAGCTCAGTGACTCAACGTTCACTATGCTGCACAGTATATACGTTTTTAATATTCAAGTTAGGTTATTATTAGTTGTTATTAGAGTTCTGTATACACTGTATGTACAATTCTGTAAAAATGCAATCACATGACATAATTAAAAACACATGGGAAATAAGATGGTTGATGATCATTACATGTGAAGATTAAAAAGATGTTAATGAATTTAAAATAGATTTTTGAAAATGATTGCGTCTTCCTATCCTAATAATTTTTTTTCCTGCTTTCCTTCCCGAGGCTATTTTGCAGTGGCAACGTGCCTCCGTCCAGCGCTAAGCACCGCCCAAGATGATTGTGATTGGTTTAAAGAAATGCCAATAAACCAGAGCACGTTTTTGTCCCATCCCAGAATGCTGTGTGGACTAGCCAGACCTTCCTCCGCAGCGCTGTGGCGACTGCAAGACTACTTTTACTCTGGGGGTTTTGGTGAATTGACTGGATAGTCTTGCTGTTTCACTTCCTGCCCGGGAGTCTAAACGCCCCTCGGCTTGCGTGAAAATAGACCTGACTCGTATCTTTAGCGGAGCGGAGAGCCACTTCACGCGCGCTTCTGGGACGCGCCGTGGCGCAACTGGTGGAATATCAAGCATTGACTTGAATGGCTGCGATTGCACGCCACGCGCCCGGCACGCAGTGCAGACGCACCTGGTTGAAATTAGGGGTCAGCCCGGAGACCGCTGTTTGTGCCCCATATGAAACCAAAAGGCAACGTTGAGTTATTTGAACATACGTACGTAACTAAGTCTCGTACCGAGTACTTTTATAAACCAAACTTAACCACGTGTTTAAAACTGTGACTGTTACATTTAGGTATGAGGACGTTTTAATGTCCTGCCACGGCTAGGGACGCTAATTTAGAAAACGCTCCCACGGATTTTATTAGAGGGTCGGAACAAACCACCTATGTGGTCGTATGGGTTGGAGCAGTGGTCCTCAAACTTTTTTCAATAATGTACCCCCATTGAAATATTTTTTTCATCCAAGTACCCCTAGACCAGCACAAAACATTTTTGGTAGAAAATAAATGCCTAGCTAAAGAGCCACAATACAGCACTCAATGTCTGATTTACTAAACAATGATATTGTTAGTATGAAACACTTATGTGCTTTCAATTAATTTCTAATATTTAGAATGTATCACTAAATGCATTCCTTTGTATAGTATATTATATTTTAGGAATTATGCATCACCGATATTTTTTAAATAAACATTTTTAAAAGATTCAATGTACCCCCTGCACTACTCCAAAGTACCCCTAGGGGTACGCATACCCCAATTTGAGAAATACTGGGTTGAAGGACTGGTTGCAGAACAGATGGATATTGAATTCCAATCCTAATCGCTAACACTGGCCTCAGTGGCCAGTGTTAGCGATTATGATTGGAATTCAATATCCATTTCCATTTCTCCTTCTGTTGGTTCATGTGTTCGTTTACCTGGGTATTGCTATTTGTGGCCATCAGTTTGAATCCGTTCTCATATTATTTTACTGCTGAGATCTGGTAATACCTGTACGCACAGCTTTACAATGTGGTCCAGTAAGGGTATCCCTGTAGCACACAATTGTCCATTGCTAACATTCAGAGCCAATGCATGAAGTAGTGTACCCTTGATGCAGCTAAGTGGAACATAATGGTGGGGAGGTCAGTGGCCGGATGGTTGTATTGTGCATCAGAGTTCTGAACATTCAGAAATGTATCACTGATCTGTGGGTGTCATAAAATAACAATCAGTATCCTGTATTTGTTAGGGTTAATTAGGTTTAGATAACCAGAAATACTGTATGTTAGGGGCACCTGGGTAGCTCACCTGGCAGAGCCTGCTACCCATGTACAGAGGCTCAGTCCTCGCTGCAGCGGCCGTGGGTTCAAATTTGACCTGTTTGTCATGTCATTCCCCCTCTCTCCCCTTACATGTCTAACCGGCAATTTCCACTGGATGCGGACCGTCTGCGGAACGTCTCCGGAACGTCAACGGAGTCATTAGGTTTCCATTAAAGTCAATGTGTGTATTTCCACTGACTGCAGAACGTCTGCGTCCCTACTCCGTCCCAGCTCCGTCAGTCCGCAGCCCTCCGGAGCAGATACGCAGAGCTTCTATTTCTGCCGGACGCCGGAGAGCTCCGCAGCAATTCAGCACACGGCAGATTGTGCGGGACAGGAAGTCGAGCACATAAACAAAATAAAATATCTGGTTACTTTTCAAAATAAAATACACCGTGCTCACGGCGGATCATATTTCCCTGCACTACACCTTGAAAACACAGTACAGAGTTGTTTCCCCTCTACTCCTCTGGATGGAAACAAACTGTTGTTGGTTTTGTGGTTCTGTTTATAGAAACTACCTCCTGTTATATCTCGTGAACATACGTGAATTCGCGAGATCTCGTGGTCGGCTGGGCGCAGCCATTATGCAACAAATCCGGACCTGGTGGGTATTGACGGACGGCGGAGCACGTAGCGGAGCCGGTCCGCAGACGTTCTGCATCCAGTGGAAATCCACGGTAAGCTGTCCTTTCAATTAAAGGCCAAACAAAGAAATACTGTCTGTTATATCATAAGTGTATACTTCTTCCTACACCTTTTCAGACACGTCTATGTTGGCTAATGTTTCTTATTGTTTATTAAATGTTTTGCTTATTCAACTTATTAGTACATTTATTTGATGTTTTGTTAATTTTTGATATGTCTGAAATAAATTTCTTCATTCATTCATTACCCTGTTGAACAGTAACAGTTTAAATCTGAACCAGGGAGTACCAATTTAACATCTTATATCAATTAATCTAAAGGATGTTAAGAATCTGTCTGATAACGATGACACCGACAACAGTCACAAGCCAGAAGAACACAATGAGACGGATGTAACGTTAGTGGTGAATGGAAGCCACAGTATGTCCTTCTACCAGGCGCTAAACGCTAAACCACAAACTGGTCTTTGCCTCTGTTACAGTTTTTTATTCGACTGCTAACATGCATTCGTCAAACTGAAGTCACATTGTAGAAAAGTCAGCCAGAGAAAGAGAAGTTTGAACCAAACTGTGAATAATGTTTCATGGCTTTCACACAAAATGCATTCAATGATAACATTTACCAAAATCCATGAACTCTTTTCTCATTGATACTCCACCACCTGCAAAACACGATATATCTGTAGCACATTGTTCAAATGCCAACACACTCCTTTCAAAACTTTGAAAAATGCATTCAGAACAGAATGAGGGCAACTTTTTTCAAATTTAGACAATTAAATGACTATGCACAGATATAGAACAAATGAACGATATTGAAGCAAATTTCTGATTCATTACATATACTTACTAGTAAAATCATTAAAGCGAAAAGGTGTTATTCTTATTCTATAATGAATAGGATTGGGCATTGAGAACCGGTTCCAACTTGCAATTGTTTCAAAAATTACGATTCCATCGTTTTTCTATCGGAACCGTTTGGAAAAATTTGGTTTCAAATCCGATCATCGGTTCCAAATGTACCTGTTTCAACTCTACCCCTCAGAGAATGGAGAATCGATAAGAACCGGACTCAATCAATCAATCAATCAATCAATCAATTGTTAAAATCAAAACGATGCCCAACCCTAATTATGAAATACTGATTTATGTGGAAACTCGTTCAAATTTTAAAGACAAAAGTTCATCGTTGATGTAATGCTCCATGTTGTTAAGTGTTTTTAGGTCAGTGAGGTATAAGTGACACTAATGCTTTCTAAATGAGCGGGGTTGCCAGTGTTTTGGTCCACCGAGCGTATTTTGAGACATGTATGAAGTGTTCTGGTGGTTGGAGTGAGTTTTGGAGGCCAGATGAACTGTTTGACTAAGATGCATATTGGTAATGCAGACTTTATCAAGAGTTTTGTAAAAGTGGCTTTAGTATGTACTGATGCTTGTTAGCAATAATAAAACCTGACTTTGCAGGCAGTCACATTGCCTCTATATGTAACATTTGAACATCAACATTGATAAATAATTTCAGGAAGATGAGTAATTTTGAATTTGACTGACAGAGAGAGATGACATTATGGAACCATAAAGAAAGAGAAAGAAACGTATATGTAGAGTCAGAAGGGACAGACAGAATGTGATTTGTCCAACAGTGTTGATCAGTGATTGAAGGGTCCACTGTGATCATTCTGATCGTGCTGATTGGGTCTGGAGAGCTTCATCCTGCCTATATGTAGCTCTGTATGTGTGAGTGTGTGCAAAGGCAGTCATCACTCTACAGTATAACGGTGTACACATTCATGACGGATGCAGCTACTGTATATGCATAATTGTGCATGACAGAGTGTGAGTGCAAATAAAGTACGTGGGTGTAAATAAATACACAGGCAGCCCCTGATTTTGTACTTATCCCTATGAAGAACAAATGAATATAAATCAGTGGGAAAACCCTTAAAAATGTTGTCATAAATATGTATGTGTATGTGTCTGTGTGTGTGTGTGTGTGTGTGTGTGTGTGTGTGTGACAGAAAGACCGATTTTGATTGTGTGGCCTTCCGCCACCTTGCCTGTCTTGTTAGTAAAACAGATTGGTGGCAGTGATTCAAAGTGAAGCAGCCCGAATGATTCTGTTAACAGTTTTTCTTTCCCCCCCCCCCAGTTTGAATTATTTATTTCTTCGTCTGCTCCTTTCTCTAACACCTGTTAGTACACAAACACACATTCACAGAGATTTAATAAGACCCTCGAAACTGTAAGCAATTACCAATTCATCACTCCCTTACCACAATGCTGAAACTACACACACACACGCACACACGCACACACACACACACACACACACACAAGACAGACTCACTCGTGTAAACGAAGCAAGGGGATCTGAGATCACAGGCTGAGGTGGACAGAAAAAAACATCAGAACAACCTATATTCATATGTGACATTTTCAAATATGCAATACAAAAATTCTAATTGTGACTCAACCTACAGTATAGCCAAAGCTTTACCATTCATTGTTCTTCACACTTGAGCTGTGATGTTTGTTTTTTTTAATATATTTTCTGGTTTGTTGGAAATGAACAGAAGAGGAACTGGCGAGACACAGGAAGAAAAGAAAGCAGAGGAAAGAAAAAAAAGGAGTAGCCTGGGAAAACCCTGACAAACTTCCGGCAAAATTGAGATTTGCTCTGCAAGTCTGTCTGGACAAGAGCCCGTTTCCAAGTTTTCCAAATCGAGGCACCAATCACAACCATTGATGCGGGCTTTACACGATGACGATAGCACAGCCACGGCGAGTAGCATTTTGTTTACATTCAACATGACGGCCACCGAAGTGCAGCAACCCGTTGACGCCGCTATCGCTGCTACATCACCCGGATCGTTGGTCTGATTGGTTGAAGGACTATCCAATTGCGCCCAGAGGCATTTGAGTGGTGTCCATTGGTGACGCCCCTTTGGAAATGGGTTGTTAATGAACCTTCACCAGACCCACTGTCCGTTACAAGTGAGAAGGGTCTGGTATCAACCAGGCTAAAAAAGAGGCATACCAACAAAGAAATAAACTGTATCAACAAGAAATCGCAGTATTGCCACTTAGTAATCAGTCAAAGGCTTGCTGTGTGGAGTAGCCAGACCCTCCTATAGCGCGCTTTGGAGTAGGATCTGGCAAAGCGAGACTAGTTTTCGGGTTACCTTACTATGGAATAAAGATGGCGATGGTGACGGTGCTATGGCAAAGGTTAGAGGAGGAGTAATCAGTAGGTGCTGCGATACAAAACATGGCCAACAGTATGTGGAAATCAAAGTGCATGTACTTTTGGTCTGGTGCACTTTTACATGGTTTAGAACTTTTAGTTTCACCGAAGGGAAAGCTCAACGCTACAGCATATACAGTATATATATATATAACTAGTCCTCCAAACCATATGAAGATATAGGTGGTGTGTTCCTACTATCTAATACACCCACAGGTTTAAACACGTTGTTAATGTGAAACGGTCGCAGTTTGGTTAGGTTTAGGAACTAAAACTACTTGGTTATTTTTAGAAAAAGTTCATGCTTTGGGTCAAAACTAGACGTTAATTCACTTCCTGTTACGAACGTGATGCAGAAGTAGCTCTGGTTGTTCCATTTATTACATTTAGTTTAAAAAAAAGAAAAAACTTGAAAAAAACAAAACTGTTTACTTCAAAGGAGAATTCTGGCCAATTTTTACATTAATCTTGATCACTATAAATATGCGAGTACTGTTGATAGAAAAAAAACGACCCGAATCGGTGCTGGCAAACTTGAGTTGCTGCAGCTACAGTGGGGCAAAAAAGTATTTAGTCAACCACCAATTGTGCAAGTTCTCCCACTTAAAAAGATGAGAGAAATCACATTGTAGGATATAATAAGTATTTGGTCACTTACAAACAAGCAAGATGTCTGGCTCTCACAGACCTGTAACTTCTTCTTTAAGAGGCTCCTCTGTCCTCCACTCGTTACCTGTATTAATGGCACCTGTTTGAACTTGTTATCAGTATAAAAGACACCTGTCCACAACCTCAAACAGTCACACTCCAAACTCCACTATGGCCAAGACCAAAGAGCTGTCAAAGGACACCAGAAACAAAACTGTAGACCTGCACCAGGCTGGGAAGACTGAATCTGCAATAGGTAAGCAGCTTGGTGTGAAGAAATTAACTGTAGGAGCAATTATAAGAAAATGGAAGACATACAAGACCACTGATAATCTCCCTCCGCAAGCTCCGCGCAAGATCTCACCCCATGGGGTCAAAATGATCACAAGAACGGTGAGCAAAAATCCCAGAATCACATGGGGGGACCTTGTGAATGACCTGCAGAGAGCTGGGACCAAAGTAACAAAGGCTACCATCAGGAACACACTACGCCGCCAGGGACTCAAATCCTGCAGTGCCAGACGTGTCCCCCTGCTTAAGCCAGTACATGTCTAGGCCCGTCTGAGGTTTGCTAGAGAGCATTTGGATGATCCAGAAGAGGATTGGGAGAATGTCATATGGTCAGATGAAACTAAAATAGAACTTTTTGGTAAAAATTCAACTCATCGTGTTTGGAGGAGAAAGAATGCTGAGACTGATCCGTGTAAAGGAAAGAATTAATGGGGCCATGTATCATGAGATTTTGAGTGAAAACCTCGTTCCATCAGCAAGGGCATTGAAGATGAAACGTGGCCTGGTCTTTCAACATGACAATGGTCCCAAACACACCGCCCGGGCAACGAAGGAGTGGCCTAGCCAGTCTTCAGATCTCAACCCCATAGAAAATCTTTGGAGGGAGTTGAACGTCCATGTTGCCCAGCGACAGCCCCAAAACATCACTGCTCTAGAGGAGATCTGCATGGAGGAATGGCCCAAAATACCAGCAACAGTGTGTGAAAACCTTGTGAAGACTTACAGAAAATGTTTGACCTCTGTCATTGCCAACAAAGGGTATATAACAAAGTATTGAGATGAACTTTTGTTATTGACCAAATACTTATTTTCCAACATAATTTACCAATAAATGTATTAAAAATCCTACAATGTGATTTTTTGAATTTTTTTTTTTTCTCATTTTGTCTCTCATAGTTGAAGTGTACCTATGATGAAAATTACAGGCCTCTCTCATCATTTTAAGTGGGAGAACTTACACAATTGGTGGCTGACTAAATACTTTTTTGCCCCACTGTACATCTACGAGCTTCCATTTAGCTAAAATGGCAGATTGAGACAGGGTAGGTGAATTAAAACAATGTCTGAGTTGAAAACGCATCTTGTTGTCATGTAAGGGCCCTGTTCATGTTGCACGGACATTTCAATTACATTTTGTGTCTGTTAAGAGGCACAAAGGCAGTCTAAAATATGCCCCGACAACTGCTGTTTTAGCTCAGTGGAAGCTCGTAGACGTAGTTGCAGCAACTGAAGTTTGCCAGCACCGATTCTGGTAGTTTTTTTTCTATCGACAGTACTCGCATATTCATAGCGATCAAGATTAACGTAAAAATTGGCCAGAATTGTCCTGTAACATGAACCCCGGTCGCCTGGTTGAAAGTCCTGTTGGTTTGATCCATCCACCACCTCAACCTGCCTCCTAACATGGACATTTGGCGCTAATATACTTTGTCACATTACTTCCTGCTTTGCTCCTGTCATAACTACTACGGCCACTAGAGGACACCGCCATTATAAGCATAAATATAAGTCACAATTGCTGCTTGAACAAACAACTTATGTGGGTGTTTTTTCAGGGGAGGACAGTCTCAATGCAACAGTTTGGAGAAGGCCCTTTCCTTTTTCAACATGACAATGTCCACATGCACAAAACCCGCTCTATAAAGAAATGGTTTTCCCAGACGACCAGCAGTGTGTGCTCAGAACAGCTTATGGATCTGAAAGTTATCATCTGTTTTTGGTTCACTTCCTGTATTTGGGTCGGAATTCTAGTTCACTAGGAAGCGAACCAAGACCCCCATTTTCAAGCGGACCACAGTTTGTTTGTTTGATCCGCACCGGAATTAGGATGAGCTTTCACACCGGCCCAAACCAACGCAATAGCCAACGCTATCCGACCAAACGCTCCAAGGTTAATTTTAAACAGACAAAACGAGGCAGGAGTGAAAGCAACCTATGAGTCAGGCCTATCACCCAACATCAGTGGTGACCTCACTCATGCTCTTGTGACTGAATGGTAACAACTCCCTGCAGCAGGTCCCACACCTGGAGAAAACCTTAAAACCAAAAGGGTGGAGACTGTTTAAAGGTCCCATGGCATGAAAATTTCACTTTATGAGGTTTTTTAATATTAATATGCGTTCCCCCAGCCTGTCTATGGTCCCCCAGTGGCTAGAAATGGTGATAGGTGTAAACCAAGCCCTGGGTATCCTGCTCTGCCTTTTAGAAAATGAAAGCTCAGATGGACCAATCTGGAATCTTGCTCCTTATGAGCTCATAAGGAGCAAGGTTACCTCCCCTTTCTCTGCTTTGCCCGCCCAGAGAATTTGGCCCACCCATGAGAGAGAGAGAGACATCATGGCTTTCAAACGAGCAAAGGTGAAGTTGGTCAAGGCCACACCCCCACTCTCCACCTTGCCCCCCCTCTCCTCCTCAATAGCTATAGACACAGAAATGGCACGTCCTAAAGAAAGCAGCCAGTCCATTGTTGGACTGGCTCTAGTGGTTGTAATTCTGCACCAAGGCTGAATTTTGGGAAAGAGACTTCAGATACAGTATTAGGGGACCACTAAGGTCTTTATAAAAGATACTTCAGATACAGTATTAGGGGACCACTAAGGTCTATATAAAAGAGACTTCAGATAGAGTATTAGGGGACCACTAAGGCCTATATAAAAGAGACTTCAGATACATTATTAGGGGACCACTAAGGCTTATATAAAAGAGGCTTCAGATACAGTATTAGGGGACCACTAAGGTCTATATAAAAGAGACTTCAGATACAGTATTAGGGGACCACTAAGGCCTATATAAAAGAGACTTCAGATACAGTATTAGGGGACCACTAAGCCCTATATAAAATAGACTTCAGATACAGTATTAGGTGACCACTAAGGCCTATATAAAAGAGACTTCATATACAGTATTAGGGGACCACTAAGGTCTATATAAAAAAGAGTTCAGATACAGTATTAGGGGACCACTAAGGCCTATATAAAAGAGACTTCAGATACAGTATTAGGGGACCACTAAGGCTTATATAAAAGAGACTTCAGATACATTATTAGGGGACCACTAAGGTCTATATAAAAGAGAGTTCAGATACAGTATTAGGTGACCACTAAGGCCTATATAAAAGAGACTTCATATACAGTATTAGGGGACCACTAAGGCCTATATAAAAGCATCCAAAGAGCACAATGTCATGGGACCTTTAATATTTTTAAATGAGATGGGCATATTTCTCAGGTGTCCATATTGCCCCAGTGCTTGTGGGATAGAAAATTCTATCTTCCTGATGAAACTATTCCTAAAGAACATAACAAAAACATGAACCTATAAACAACAGAAAAACTGTGAGTGCACACTTACTGCTACTGTTTATCCAAATTCGGACCACATATCCCATGAATCCCATTGCTCCCTGTTTGTATAATTATCACAGAGTTATACTGTTAATGACTTACAGTATTGATAAACATATTAGACAAAACTTGCAGTACAATTATGAAGAGAGAGAGAAAGAGAGACAGAGAGAAAGCAAACAGTGGGGGATGATGGGATAAAAAAGGAGGAAAAAATTGTGTTATGTGTGTTATGTGGTATGCATAATGCATCAGGCATCTGTTTTATTGAACATGATGATGTGTTTCTTTATGGGTTTTAATATGTCGTCAGCTCCTCAAGGCTTCTCCATGCAGTTACTTAGAGGCAGCATTGTGCTTATAGTGCCACTACTTTACATCCCGCTGCATGGGAAGTACAGACAAACACACACACACACACACACACACACATATACACACACACACTCACACACACACACACACACACGTGCATAAATAAGCTGTGTGTTGCCTGTACACATATACAAACACAGTTCCACATTCATATGAAGGCTCGCACACTTTAACATGGACATGATGGATGTTTGCATGACCCATCATGCATCCCTGTGAGCACACACACAAACACACACATCCACACATATATGTATGAGAGGATACACATATGCACATATTGTACACACACACACACACACACACACACAAACACACACACACACACACACACACACACACAATATTGTAGGCGACACTAATGATATAGAGAAGTATTTGTAAGCCATGCAATATGCATGGCTGGAGAGTAGTATCACTGAATGAAACTGCCTAACAACAGGAGGGAGGAACTGTCTCATTGTGGTTCAGAGTTTCCCTGGGGAGCGTAATGTTTGGAGCGCCGCCCTCATCACTGCTGGCTGTGAATATGTATGGCCTCTACTTTCTCCTTTTCTCCTCTCTTTGGTATTAAAAAAGAATTGGAGATGAATCTTGTTGTTTTCCTTCTGTAAAATTATGTCAAGGGAAATACCAAAAGTCTTTGGTAGGTTGTCCCATTGACCAACTTAGCGTACACATGACATTATTATTACAGATATATATACAGTATATATATATATATATATATATATATATATATATATATATATGGATATGCAGAATTATACATTTGTCTACAAAAGATAATGCCATTGAGGTGAAGATTTCATGATTTTCATGATTTCAACTAGTGCTGTCAGTTAAACGCGTTATTAACAGCGTTAACGCAAACCCATTTTAACGCCGTCATTTTTTTTATTGTGAGATTATCGTTCTTTTTAGCCTAGCAAATGTTTTTTTCACATGCTGTTGCAACAACTAGTAACGTTAGAAAAACTATAACACCACACTGGATCTAGCTAGACCGGAAAAAAACAACAGGCAGACTTGTTTGGGCTTGCGAGCCAGCCAAAGAGTAGTACATACCTGCAAACTAGTCGCTTTGCGGCAAAAATTGTTGTGTTGAATGGTAACATGTCATCCACGTGAATCGTGTAGATCCGAAGAGTTTTTATTTGGGGGGGGGTGGGGTCCGAGACCCGGTGCTAATACGGCACCGGTGCCTTAACGACCGTTATCTACCGGACCGAATAGCAACACGGATTTCGGTGCCTTATTTAGGTGCCACTTAAATGCCTGCGCTTCTCTCTGATGCTCCGAAAACAGACGTTAGAGGCAACTGAAACATCGCCGCACTGGACGCTAGTCAACACCACACTTAGCAGCAGGTAAGGTTAGCCTACTGTTAGCTAGCAGCTTGAGTAAACTGGGTTAAAATGCTGACAGCTAAACGGTGTAAAGTGTGACTGTATTTCACTGCCGAGGATTCTAACACCAGACTGTAGCGGCCGTTGTCTGAAAAACACAGACTCAGCCTCGCCAGCCTCGTGGTGCATTCAAAGTTATTGTAAAATACCCCTTTGGGACAAAAAGAAATTAAGGGACATTTAGAATAGAGAAAAATGTGCAATTAATTGCGATTAATTGCGAGTTAACTATGACATTAATGCGATTAATCGCAATTAAATATTTTAATCGTTTGACAGCACTAATTTCAACGCTTAATCACACATTGGGGGATATTTACTGAAGATTTGCAACACTGTTATGGCCCAACACTAGTCCAATTTAATTTTTCCATATTTACTAAATGACCACTCCAAGGTTTTGTGCAGGTAAAAATGGAAGAAAAGCGGCAGTGCTAAAAATGTATTGTCTGAAATGTAACGTCTGGGAAAAGCAGGTGTAACATCTGTTTATCCAGGTCCAAGCAATGAGGGGGAGACACAGAAACAATGAGACAATTTAAAGACTTTAGTACCATAAGTACAGCACGTTGCAGCAAATAGAAGCTTCATCATAGAGTTACTTTACAGTACTTCTCTCATGCATTTTATTTTATTTCAACCATAGACTGAAAATATTGGACATAACATCCCTGACGTCACCCATTGGTTTGTAGATTGCCGTTTTGAAGCAGTGAGTTTGCATTTTGGCCGTCGCCATCTTGGTAATTTGGAGCCCGAAGTGACCGTATTTAGACAAAAGTGCAGCGCTGGGGAGGATGGTTTTAATGGCGCTGCACTAAGCTAAACGCTAAAGAGGGAAAGTCGCCGATTTTCAACCCTTCTGATGCGCGTCTTTCAGTGGAGTTTTGCCGGCCGGTAGAAGCAGACCTCTGGGTATTGGTGCCGTTCATCTGCATGTACAGCTGAACACAGAGCTGGTTGAAAATAGGCAGACTTTCTCTTAAATTACTAGCAAACGCAAGCGCTAGCTAGAAAGCTTGGTTGGCAAGGTGCTACCACACGCTGAACAAGCCATTTCTAGGCGACCAAAATGTTCCAGTTAACTTTGATGAAGTGAAAACACACAGTGAGAGGGTCAACGTTTAAGATGAAAACAAGTTCACAACTATTTTAATGTACACAGTGCCATGGTTAGCATTGCTAAGCCTCTGTCCTGACTGACAGGTCCTAAAGCAGCTCATTGGTGTTTTAAGCCCCCACCCACTCCTTCCAGGCAGCACTGCGACCGTTGACTTCAAGGCACCTAACCTTAACCCTAACAATAACCATAACCATTGCCTAATCCCAGATGTTGGGGGCTTAAAAACACAGATAAATCCTAAAGCATCCCCTGCTTTATCCTCTAATTTAAAATAAATGGGACCATCATTTACTAAATAAACATCACGCTTTAATGAAGAAGACTTGAAAGTAGTGATTGAGACAATAAACTCATGAAAATGTTTACTGAGGTAATAAATCAAGTGAGAAGTAGGCTCATTTTCTCATACACTTCTATAAAAATGGACTTCTTTTTGCAGACAGTGGAGTCACCCCCTGCTGGAAATGATATAGAATGCAGGTTGAACACCCTTCAGCATTGGCTTCACTATTCAGACCCGGAAGTTGCCGCCTATTTTGAAGGTAATTTTGCAAAAGGTGCTTAGGGAGACAATTCAACTAGACCAGGCACAAAAATATATAGATACATGATTTATGAATTGTCCCTTAGTATGGTGCGGTGCAGCATTAAGTATTATGTATGATATATATTTAATTCCACTAAACATAATTTATAACTTTTTTGTTTCCACAGGAAGTGAAGGTGATGATCCTGATCAACATTTTCTCAAAAAAAGTCAAACTTGTCTTACTTTGTTTTTCTACCTGAGTCATCCATCCTCATTGCCCAGCTGGTACGTGTCAGTGTCTTTACTGCTGACTCATCTCGCTTTTTCACACAGAATCACACTTTACAGCTGTTGACTATATCAACAGCATCTGACTTTGCTGTAAACTAATCATCAGCAGGAGAAGACAAGACTTCTCCCCCAGGGCACTTAGGAAAACCTGTGTGTGCCCGAGTTAGACTGTGACTGATATGTTAGTTTGCCAATATATAAAAATGGTCACGATGAAGGAAAAATATCAGCATATACCTCACATTATTTCCAGCTGGGCAGTTCAGCAGCGTCAACGTCTTACCATAACCATTGATTAGCAGAAAAAAAACAGACCACAGCAGATAGGACAAAGAGAGAGAGAGAGAGAGAGAGAGAGAGAGAGAGAGAGAGAGAGAGAGATAGAGAGAGAGAGAGAGAGAGGGGGGGGGGAGCTAGCAAATCTCCCACTCCTGGAAAACTTTCAACAGTAAAGTTCAGCTTCTCTGGCACCTTTTTAAAAGCGGTGCATGCAAACTAGTGTTTCCCTGCAGGACAACAACAAAGACAATAAATGGGCATCATTGACGTTTTGTGTTGCCTTACTGAAAGTCTCACCGCTATTCTTCTGATGGAGGAAAAGAGTGGGAATAGGCACATAAATGAGGACTAAGTAAGACAGACGTAGGCACATGGAGAGATTAAAGTTAGGAGAAAGAGATATATATCCAGCAGTGCATTGTCTCCTGGTGTCTGTGTGCAGCAGCACAGAGGTATGCTTTCTCTGTTAAGGTTGCTGCTGAGGCTGACATATGCTTCTTCAGCTGTCTGACTGTGAATGCCAGTGTGAGACATGATGTGCTTTTCTACTTACTATTGGCCAGGTTTTGATTTATTATACCCTTACTGCAACTATTATTCAATTTTTTTGCAGCAGAAATATGACAGTTACACATTTATTTATGGCCCAGGAAATGATTCATTTGTTTGATTCTAATCTATTTCCATCTAAACTGCAAGAAATAGCCACCGTAATGAGTCAGGCCATGGTTACACTTGTCTTTTCAGTGTGACTTTTGTGATTGGATGCGCCAAATCGGAACTCAGCTGTGTCCACGTGTGTCGACAGTTTACACTTCGATATGACCTGCCTGATCGGATAGTGATTAGATATATTAGCCCGTAAAATGGTCATCCAAAATGGCACTTGGTGCAAGAGAGAGTCTCCTTCTTTTCTTGATAGTGGTATGTTTGTGTATGTGTGTGTGTGTGTGTGTGTGTGTGTGTGTGTGTGTGTGTGTGTGTGTGTGTGTGTGTGTGTGTGTGTTAAAACAGGAATACAGTATACTTGTGGGGTCCAAACAGCTTTGTGGGGCCAATATGCTGGACCCCACAAGGTTAAAGGTCTGTTTGAGGGTTAAGACTTGGAATTAGGTTATGGTTAGGGTGAGGGTAAGGGTTAAGGTTAGGCATTTAGTTGTGATTGTTAAGGTTAGGGTAAGGGGGAATGTGCTAGGGAATGCATTATGTCAATGACAGGTCCCCACAAAGATAGTGCCACAAACCTGTGTGTGTGTGTGTGTGTGTGTGTGTGTGTGTGTGTGTGTGTGTGTGTGTGTGTGTGTGTGTGTGCAGAGTGTGTGGTAGAGTGAGTGGGAGAGTGAAAGTGATTATCTTCAGAGTGAGTAGTGACTTTATAGTCATAGTGAGAGAAACTAAGTGTCTCCCCTGTGCTTTCTGACCACGGTGGGAAATCTGGAGCAGGAAGGGTTAACCCAGGGAGAATGGGAATGAGTCAGGGGAAATGCAACGCTACCAAGTCATGCCGGAGTATGGTGGGTGTCTCCTCATACCTACGTACTTAGCCACGGCGTAGATTTAATACAGAAGCATAAGTCACGCTTTAGAAATAAGTCGTTTTTTATAAAGAGTTTAAGCTGAGATCAGTGAGAATATCTGGACCCCAGTCAATACGTTTTGTAACCTTCATCTATCTTATATAATGTATTCCAGTGGTGTGCTAAAGGTTCAAAGTTACTACGCTGAATGTTTCAAGGATGTATCAGAGAGCACTGGCCATGCACAGCTCAGTGGAGAAATACACAGAGAGGATTGTGTGAAAAGTTCAAATTAAGTGCAGTGCCTTTCTGACGATTTTCCTCTCTCTTCTTTCTCTCCATCACTCACTCGAGCACTCAGCAGCCATATTGCTCAGCAGCACCACTCTTTCATCTGTCTCTCAAATCAATAGGCCACATTGGGGACAACGCTGGAGGAGAAAATCAAGTGTGAGTCCAGCTTCTCATTTCCCCAAGCTCTGGTCTTTCTTGTACTCATATTGGCTTTCTATTAGTGTCTCTACCATGTGTGTGTGTGTGTGTGTGTGTGTGTGTGTGTGTGTGTGTGTGTGTGTGTGTGTGTGTGTTAAGCCGATGTTAAATAGACACACTATGTGAAGAGTACTCCTACCGTCGTGACCTAAAGCCCAGTTCAGACCAAAGATTCCCGACGACCCAAAACCGTTTTAGAACGTCTCAGAGAAAAGTTGCAGCAGTCTGAACTGGCCCGTCTCAGCTCGACTCCAACCAGCTGACGGTGTGGCTGTGACTCAGCTGGTCGAGTCTCCAGAGGCTGGTTTTAGAACATACGGGACGTCACCTGTTTCAACAGCCAATAGAGAAGTCATCTTGTAAAGTCAGCTACGATAAAATTATCCATAATCCATTTTTCGTTTTCGCCGATTCATCACTAGAACTGTAACTGTAGCAAGCAGATCACTATCACTAACATTATCCACATTCATATTTAGACAAAACAAATGATATATTTGCAAAAAGCCTGGAAGTCGGAAGTTAGTACGGAAGTACAAAGAGTCGGGGCTATGGAGTCCCGTTGGTGTGAACCGGCAGGTTTCAACTCATCTCGTCGCAAATCTTTGGTCTGAACTGGGCTTCAGAGAGAAGCTTTGAGACGCATTCATCTTGTGACCGCTCACCTTCATCTTGCGAGTGCCTCTAACAGAGCATGCTCAACAGTCGTAGAGGTGCTACACATGGACAGCCCCACATCTGTAAACCATGCTTTGATATGCGATAGAATATAATGGATGAACAAAGACAACACTAATTAACATTTATCGTCTGTAATAAGACATGTACTCCTGGTGACCATCTGTCGATGCACATGGTGTACCATTTCATTAAGATGCTGCTTTACCTATAAAGTGGGTAAAGCTCAGGTTTACTGTGTGTCAACTGTTTTTTATTGAACATTTGTTATTAATGTTTGAATATGCACCAATAAAACCACAATATCAACAGATATGATGGGACCCTGAGGGGGGGGGGGGTCCTGTTTTTTGCCTGATATCTTTGTTGGTCCTGTCTCAAAAAGGGTCCCTGTGTCACAGTTAGTTATAAGACCTTATTATTTCAGTTTTGTTACACATTCCTAAATAAGTGTATTCGATCAAATCACCGGACAGCAAGTCTGTAGTCTATATTGACGACGTTTCATTTCCGGGATTGTTCAAGTGCCGCTGGAAATTTCGCTTCCGCTTTCTTTGTGTCTGTCCAATCTGACTTTTCTGTTGCACAATTAAAACAACTTTTGAACGTACACATGTTCCACCAAAACAAGTTCCTTCCTGAGGCTATTTTGCAGAGGCACCGTGGCTCCGTCTGGCGCTTAGACAATTGTGATTGGTTTAAAGAAATGCCAATAAACCAGAGCATGTTTTTCTCCCATGCAGGAATGCTGTGTGGACTAGCCAGACCCTCCTCTGCAGCGCTGTGGAGGATGGTCTGGCAATGCCTGACTAGCAAGTCTGTGTCCAGGGAATATTCTTGCACAGGAAACGTGAGGGTGTGGGGGATTAACAAGGGCCCAGCAGCTCATTTTTGCTCCCGAGCATGGCCATGGTGCTAGTCATGTGGTGAGAGTCTGTTACTGACGCTGACTGTCTGACTCAGAGAGTAAGACACAAACATCATACAATGTCTTACATTATGGCCTTGCACAAAGAAAAATAATGGTTCTTTAATGGTTCTTCAAAGTGCCATCACCAACTGAAGAACCTCTTTATTTAGGGAATGGTTCCTCAAGCATTGTATGTGATTATTTCAAGTACTAAAGCTTCTGGGTAGCATAAAAGCATGAAGTTAGGGCAGCAACAAACGATTATTTTCTCCAATGTCCGGTCTGCATACAACATCAGAATGCAGTGAAAAAATTCCCAGCGCAGTTTGCCAAATCCCAAGTGTTTGGTGTGGTTGGTTTACTGCAGTAGTAAAACAAGTACTCCGAGCTAAGTGAGTAATAGGACTGTAGAAATACTTGGTAAAAGTCCTGCATTCAAAATAGTACAAAAGTATAATTATTGATGGATTAATGAAAAAGGTGGTGGTACTTTTATTTACTTTATATATATATATATATATATATATATATATATATATATATATATATATATATACATATGTGTGTGTGTGTGTGTGTGTTATTTCATTTGTTGATAATATTTTGTATTAATAATCTGAATCTGTAAAATAGATTGTAATTTAAGATACCAAATACATGTAAAAATAAAATAAAAAGTGCTTCCCCTATGGCATCACTACAAAGAATCTTTTTTGGTTCCAGTTAGCAATTTTTGTGTGTGGCCCGAATGAGCCTTAGAAAAAACTGGATCACTCGCTGCTGCGTTTTCTTATCAAAAACAACCCTGTTCTTATTGCTGGTGAACCAGTCACATATCTCTGTGAAGTCATGATGTGGCCTGCTGCTGGTCAGGGCATGAGCAAACAGAAGTTCAGAGCAAACAGAAAGCCCACACACATGTCATACATATATCTGTCCCAATGTAAAGGCCACTACAGAGTCCTGCTGTTCACTGGATGGCACTTTTATAACAAGTCATAAAACAAAGACTGCAGCCATTGCCCCAGGAGAGGTCGTTTGGCTGGACATGGCAACACTCACAGCGCTGGTGGTAGAGCTGTAATTGGGCCTTAAAAGTTTGGCCCGACCAGGATCGAGCCCGACAGAATTCTGCACGAGCCCGTCAGAAACATTTTGATTGACAGCTTTTTAAAAGCCCAAACTCGTTTACAGCCCGACATTTTTCAATTGTGCGCACGCACACAGCTCTTTTGCCTTTTGTCAAGAATCAGTCATTCATAAATTTTTTAACATCATTTATTCATGACTAACGGAGGCTATAGGCCACTTGGAAGTTGGAACAGAGAAATAAAATAAGTCCTCCAGAGGCCAGCCTCCGTTTCACCTCCTCAGCCAGTGTCCCATCGGCTCCCGTCGGGCCCCTTCGGGCCACTTCGGGTTCGGGGAAAGATCTTCAGCTCTACCTCACAGCAGAACACACAGCGACACAAGAGAACTAGACAAAGGAGGAAGTATTGAGTATTGAGAGTGCCTCGAGAGGAAAATATTCCTAATGTCTTCCTTTATTTTTTAGTGCCATTTGTTTAGTTATTTTCTCTTTCTCTATTTTTGTTCCAGTATTGTTATGGCTCCACACTGGCGACAGCCCTGACTGTACTGTTTTGGCCATACCTCAAGAATTCCTACGCTTTTATGACAACATGTCACACAAATAATTTCTAATATAATATCTAATAGGATACAATGAAGATGTGCTATGTAAAAAGGTCAAAGGTCAACTTCACTGTGACATCATAATGTTCGGCAAAACATTTTTCTGGCCAATATTCAATGCCATAAACAGGGGTCATAAGCCCCTCCCCCTCCATGTGAATGGATGGGAAATGGGCCAAACTAAAAGTAAAAGAAAAGTATTTTTCGAATTTTTGTTTGTTTTTGTTGGTTGTTATTAGTTATTTGATGCTATTAAAAACGGCTGAAACATGATGATTGACAGCTGGGATTGACTCGCGATGGGTCACGCAGGTGTATGGGCGGGACTTCGATACCTTGGCTCCATCGCCCAATCACTACTGCGCTGACTCTGGCTCCAAATTTAGTAGATGGCAGCGCTCGTATCTGGCATATTTCAGCTTCACTTTTCTACAGCAGGAGGAAGTGAAGAGCAGTCAGATTATTTTGAATGCTGATACATCAAATTCTTAAACACGAGTTGTGTAAAACACACTGATAGTGGGAGGATGACTTCTATCATTACTTGTATAATACAAAGCTGTGTTATACTATGCCATTCTTTGGATCAGTATTAAGCTCCTGTCAATGACTTACATTACAAGCCTACCAGAAATAAGAGGAATTGTGTCTTTTGAGCTTGTGGAATGATTTTAATATGAAAGATCTGTGCAGAAAAGGAAACTGTCATTGACAGTAGTTTAACTGAGGTAAATGAGGGTAGCTATTGGGGCATTTTCAGTATATCTGGGTAGAACGTTATTTATTACGATGTCTACATATTTTTGCTGTCCTCTCCGGGAACCATCACCTTAACGTGGTGGAGAGGTTTGTGTGTCCCTATGAACCTGAGGGCTGTGTTGTCTGGAGCTTTGTGCTCCTGGTGGGGTCTCCAATGGCAAAGTGGTCTCAGGTGAGGGGCCAGACAAAGAATGGTTCAAAAACCCTATGAGAAATCGAGGAAGAGATAGAGTGTCCCTGCCCTCTCTCTCCATCCCATGGGCCCAACACCTGTGGGAGGAACCGCTGGGGTCGGGTGCGCTGCCATATGGGTGGCGGTGAAGGTCAGGGGCTTCAACGGACCGGACCCGGGTGGCAGAGGCTGGCTCTGAGGACGTGGAATGTCACCTCTCTGTGGGGGAAGGAGCCGGACCTAGTGCGGGAGCTGGAGGGCTACCAGTTGGATCTGGTGGGGCTTACCTCTACGCACAGTATCGGTGCTGGAACCATACTCCTGGATAGAGATTGGACTCTTTTCTTCTCCGGAGTTGCCCAGGGTGTGAGGCGCCGGGAGGGTGTGGGGATAGTCACAAGCCCCCGGCTATGCACCGCTACGTTGGAGTTCACCCCGGTGGACGAGAGGGTCGCCTCCCTACGCCTGCAGGTTGTGGAGGGGAAAAACTCTGACTGTTGTTTGTGCATATGCACCAAACAAGAGTTCGGAGTATTCGGCCTTCTTGGAGACCTTGAATGGAGTCCTGTATGGGGCTCCAGGGGGGGACTCCATAGTTCTGCTGGGGGACTTCAACGTGCACGTGGGTAATGATGGAGCTACATGGAGAGGCGTGACTGGGAGCAATGGCCTCCCTGATATAAACCAGAGTGGTTGTCTGTTGTTGGACTTCTGTGCTAGTCATGGATTGTCTATAACAAACACCATGTTCGAACATAGGGATGCTCATAAGTGTATCTGGTACCAGAGAAGGTCAATGATCGATTTTATAATTGTTTCATCTGATCTGAGGCTGTATGTTTTGGACACTCGGGTGAAGAGAGGGGCGGAGCTGTCAACCGATCACCATCTGGTGGTGAGTTGGGTCAGGGGTGGGGGAAGACTCTGGACAGACCTGGTAAGCCCAAACGGGTAGTGTGGGTAAATTGGAAATGTCTGGAAGAGGCCCCTGTCCAACAGACTTTCAACTCACACCTCCGACGGAGCTTTTTGTGCATCCCTGTGGAGGCTGGGGGCATTGAACCTGTGTGGACAATGTTCAAAGTTTCCATTGCTGAAGCTGCGGCAGGGAGCTGTGGTCTTAGGGTCTTAGGTGCCTCAAGGGGTGGTAACCCTTGAACACCCTGGTGGACACCGGTGGTCAGGGAAGCCGTCCGACTGAAGGAGTCTTTCTGGGATATGTTATTCCGGAGGACTCCGGAGGCAGTTTCAAGCTACTGAAGGGCCCGAAGGGCTGCAGCCTCTGCTGTGAAAGAGGCAAAGCAGCGGGTGTGGGAGAAGTTCGGAGAAGACATGGAGAAGGACTTTTGGTCGGCACCAAGGTGCTCCTGGAAAACCGTTCGCCACCTCAGGAGGGGGAAGCAGGGAACCATCCAAGCTGTGTACAGAAAGGATGGGACACTGTTGACCTCAACTGAGGAGGTAATAGGGCGGTGGAAGGAGCACTTTGAGGAACTCCTAAATCCGACTAATACGCTCTCTATGGTAGGGTAGAGCTGGAGGATGATGGGGGATTGTCATCAATTTCCTTGGTGGAAGTCGCTGAGGTAGTTAAACAACTCCACAGTGACACAGCCCCAGGGATTGATGAGATCCGTCCAGAAATGATAAAAGCTCTGGGTGTGGAGGGGTTGTCTTGGTGGACATGCCTCTTCAACATTGCGTGGAAGTCTGGGACGGTGCCTAAGGAGTGGCAGACAGGGGTGGTGGTTCCCCTGTTTAAAAAGGGGGACCAGAGGGTGTCTGCCAATTACAGGGGTATCACACTTCTCAGCCTCCCTGTTAAAGTCTACTCCAAGGTGCTGGAACAGAGGGTTCGGCCGATAGTTAAACCTGGGGTTGAAAAGGAACAATGTGGATTCCGTCCTGGTCGTGGAACAACGGACCAGATCTTTACTCTCGCAAGGATCCTGGAGGGAGCCTGGGAGTATGCCCAACCGGTCTACATGTGCTTAGTGGATCTGGAGAAGGTGTCTGACTGGGTCCCGCGGGAGATACTGTGGGAGGTGCTGAGGGAGTATGGGGTGAGGGGGTCCCTTCTCAGGTTCAATCTCTGTACGACCAAAGCGAGAGCTGTGTCCAGGTTCTCGGCAGTAAGTCGGACTCGTTTCAGGTGAGGGTTGGCCTCCGCCAGGGCTGCGCTTTGTCACCAATCCTGTTTGTAGTATTTATGGACAGGATATCGAGACATAGTCAGGGTGGAGAGGGGTTGCAGTCCGGTGGGCCGGGGATCTCATTGCTGCTTTCTGCAGATGATGTGGTCCAGCCAAGTGTGAAGCGGCTGGGATGAGGATCAGCACCTCTAAATTGGAGGCCATGGTTCTCAGCAGGAAATGGATTTGATGGAGTCCCTTCTACAGGTAGGGAATGAGTCCTTATCCCAAGGAGTTCAAGAACCTTGGCGTCTTGTTCACGAGTGAGGGGACAATGGAGCTGAAGATTGGTCGGAGAATCGGCGCAGCGGGTGCGGTATTACATTCAATTTACGAATAGCCTCGGACACACAGCTGAGCTATTCGCACCCTGGGACGTAACAGCAAAAACACATTGCTCGCGTGCACCGAAATCATGGCAGACGTTCATCTTCCATGACAGCAGAAACTTTTTTTGTCTTTGTCTCTAAAGTTTATAACAATTGAATTTCTAGCGGGAAATGGTTACTACAGTTGTGCTTTTTGTCTTCAGTGAAAGCATACAACCGTTGTTACAACCGTTGTTGCATACAACAGTTTCTTAGTTAGTACCTATTTTTTGTATACAGTATGGTTGCCTAGCAACCGAGGCTTGAAGACACCAAGTGGTAAACAGTTGTACAACATTCTGTAAGAACTGCTAGGTGAGTGGTTAGAACACTGAGCTTAGTTCTGGAAGTCTGGAGTTTGATTCCCTGGTAACGTGATCTTGTTTTTTTCATTTTGGATTGGATAATTTGCATGCCATTGCGCAAGTCAGGGCCCGTGAACGCAAATTTTTTTTGCAGGGTGGTAGGGGAAGACTCATGAATATTCATTAGGGGACTCATCCCTGAATGGCTAGTACTCGTTGCCTGCTTTGGTTGGGTTGGTTAGGTTTAGGCAAGAGAAGTGGGATTGGTTATGGTTAGGTTAAGAATGTCAGGGCGAGCCAATCAGTGATGAGTTCCCTAATGAATATTCATCAATCTTGCCCTACATATACATATATATAAAAAACTATAATATTCCAAAAAGGTGTAATACATGAGTAGTATGGATAACTGTGTGTAAATATATGCCAAGGTACTGTAAATGCACAGGGGTGCAAATAGCATACATTGATATTTGTACCAGACGGGGTATTAATAGAACACATTGCTGTGTGCACCACGGGGTACGAATAACATTCATTTCTAATTGCACCAGGGTACGAATAGCACTTCTAATTGCACCAGGGTACGAATAGCATACACTGCTAATTGTACCAGGGGTGCAAATAGCCTCACCCTTCAATTTATCGCACCTTTGTGACAAGAAGAGAGCTGAGCCAGAAGGCAAAGCTCTCAATCTACCGGTCAGTTTTCGTTCCTACCCTCCCCTATGGCCATGAAGGCTGGGTCATGACCGAAAGAACAAGATCCAGGGTACAAGCAGCCGAAATGGGTTTCCTCTGGAGGGTGGCTGGCGTTTTCCTTAGAGATAGGGTGAGAAGCTCAGTCATCTGTGAGGAGCTCGGAGTAGAGCCGTTGCTCCTTCGCGTCAAAAGGAGCCAGTTGAGGTGGTTTGGGCATCTGGTAAGGATGCCCCCTGGGCGCCTCCCTAGGGAGGTGTTCCAGGCATGTCCAGCTGGGAGGAGGCCTCGGGGAAGACCCAGGACTAGGTGGAGGGATTATATATCCAAACTGGCCTGGGAACGCCTCAGGATCCTCCAGTCGGAGCTGGTTAATGTGGCTCGGGAAAGGGAAGTTTGGGGTCCCTTGCTGGAGCTGCTACCCCCGCGACCCGATATCGGATAAGCAGACGAAGATGGATGGATGGATGGATGGATGGATTTTTGCTGTGCTCGTGGCAGGAACGAGCTGTTGCTCCATCCAATCCACTTTTCAAAATTATCTGAAGTTCTCTAAAAACAAGTGTGTTTCCATCCACCGGCTTTAAAGCCAATAAAAAACCTGTGCCTAATAACGTCACATGCTGTTTTGCAGTCAAATTGGTATATTGAATAGATTTGAGACATTTTAAGGTGTTTTAATTCATTGTTTGCACTGAATCGCACAACAGTCAAGCTAACATTTCCGAACAAAGTTTGTCTCTACCTACAAATGAATAATACTGCACAAGTTGTAATAGTGCTTATGTGCCAGCTGATAGCGACATATCAAGCTATAATAAGACAACAGCAACGTTATCAAAACTTCGCCATGATGATGCAGATGCACGTAAATGCCAGAAGACAACTATCTAAAAGAGCCTTTATATTTCGCTCATAAATAAAATATAAAAGTCTCTCTTGTCTCCACGTTCGTCCATTTATATCGGTCTTTGTTGACCCCCGCCGTGTCTGCAAAGAAAGCGTAAATGAATAAAACTTCTGCTTCGTTTTATGGCGGGTTGCAACCATAAAATGACCTAAAATGTAAATGCAATTAATTATTTCAACCCGTTCAGCAAATAACGTTTCCATCCACATTTACCGATCGAACGTACAAACTTTGTGTCGATATTCATGAAATTCAATTTTACTGTTTCCACAACGGATATTATTTTTTTAGTTATTGGATATGACTTAATTTGCATCAAAACGTGTGGATGGAAACATGGCTAATGTGGCTGTCTCTCTGCTGAACTGTTCAGTCTGGTGAGAACAAACCTCCTACAGTCAGTTTCTTTAACACTCATTGCTGTAAAATGTGTTTACAATGCATGTAATGAGCTGACTGTGGCCCACGGCTGTTTGCAGCATATGTGGGATTTTACAGCTCCAAGTGGACATATCTTATTTGCATACAATATCATGAGAATTACCATTGGCAATCTGCTGATTACTATTTCCCCAAGTGCTCCACTTGTGTGTGTGTGTGTGTGTGTTTGAGTGTGTGTGTGAATATGTGTGGAGGTATTCCTTGAGAGTTGTTGTATGGAAGGTGTGGGTAATTGACTGTGTTAAAGTGAACGTGACCTTCTGGGTTATTGATTAAAGGGAGATGAGTTCAGATAGTCACTGCTGTCTGACACTCATTTGAATATACTTCGTTTTACACTGGGAAACATATAATGTAATCCAGGATAGAGAAGTTACATTAATGAGGTTTTATTTTTCATTTTTCCAGGGACAGCCTGCAGAGTTTGAAAGACATGGGCGTTTGCCAGGAGCGGAAGGTTTCATATACAGTGAGGAAAATAAGTATTTGAACACCCTGCTATTTTGCAAGTTCTCCCACTTGGAAATCATGGAGGGGTCTGAAATTGTCATCGTAGGTGCATGTCCACTGTGAGAGACATAATCTAAAAAAAAAATCCAGAAATCACAATGTATGATTTTTTAACTATTTATTTGTATGATACAGCTGCAAATAAGTATTTGAACACCTGAGAAAATCAATGTTAATATTTGGTACAGTAGCCTTTGTTTGCAATTACAGAGGTCAAACGTTTCCTGTAGTTTTTCACCAGGTTTGCACACACTGCAGGAGGGAGTTTGGCCCACTCCTCCACACAGATCTTCTCTAGATCAGTCAGGTTTCTGGGCTGTCGCTGAGAAACACGGAGTTTGAGCTCCCTCCAAAGATTCTCTATTGGGTTTAGGTCTGGAGACTGGCTAGGCCACGCCAGAACCTTGATATGCTTCTTACAGAGCCACTCCTTGGTTATCCTGGCTGTGTGCTTCGGGTCATTGTCATGTTGGAAGACCCAGCCTCAACCCATCTTCAATGCTCTAACTGAGGGAAGGAGGTTGTTCCCCAAAATCTCGCAATACATGGCCCCGGTCATCCTCTCCTTAATACAGTGCAGTTGCCCTGTCCCATGTGCATAAAAACACCCCCAAAGCATGATGCTACCACCCCCATGCTTCACAGTAGGGATGGTGTTCTTGGGATGGTAGCTGCTTGGCAATTTCCCCGTAGCCCTTTCCAGCCTTGTGGAGATGTACAATTTTGTCTCTAGTGTATTTGGACAGCTCTTTGGTCTTGGCCATGTTAGTAGTTGGATTCTTACTGATTGTATGGGGTGGACAGGTGTCTTTATGCAGCTAACGACCTCAAACAGGTGCATCTAATTTAGGATAATAAATGGAGTGGAGGTGGACATTTTAAAGGCAGACTAATAGGTCTTTCAGGGTCAGAATTCTAGCTGATAGACAGGTGTTGAAATACTTATTTGCAGCTGTATCATACAAATAAATAGTTAAAAAAAATCATACATTGTGATTTCTGGATTTTTGTTTTTAGATTATGTCTCTCACAGTGGACATGCACATACGATGACAATTTCAGACCCCTCCATGATTTCCAAGTGGGAGAACTTGGCAGGGTGTTCAAATACTTATTTTCCTCACTGTAGGTGCATTCTGGGATGTACAGTATAGGAGCCAGTGATATTGAAGCGTGATTCAGGCTGGGTACATGAGGTCAGGATATCTGGGCCTGTGCTGCTCTGATTTTGACAACCTTTCTTTTTTAAAGCTGACCTAAGTCCCCTGACTTTATGGTGCTACAATATGAAATTGCTGGATTACTCTTTTAAATGTCCAGGGACCACAACAACAACAACTACAAACAGCTTCACTATGATGACGTAGTATTAAAGCAACATCAAAGATTCTTTTGTTCCTTAAAATAATGTTTCCAAAATGGTTTCAGTGGTTCATCAACTCGTAACAGTGTGAAAGGCACTTCTGCATCACTTTGCGGCCCTCTACCGGCTATAACTGCAACTATGCAAGTTTGCCAGATCGGGTAGTGGATCTGTAGTTCGAATAAAACATACGACAGCGGTAATGGGCAATTCTGCTTCCAACCTGTATGAGGAGCGAAGAGGAAAAGTGCTTTTGTGTTGCTTTAAGAGAGACAACGGTAGAGAGTAGTATGAAGTATGTTCTTGTCCTGCGTGTCACTGAAACGTACATTTTGGAACCCCACCTACCATCTTTTCCTAATCATAACTATCCCGTTGTTGTGCCACATGTCAGTTAAACGTATGTCCTGAACCCAGATCGTCAAAAAGTGACGCCAAGAGTCCTGACCAAGCGCGTCTAAATATGACGCTAAAGGAGACTTTTTGCGTCAGTAACAAACGCTCAAGGCACCTGATGGGGATGGGATTGAGACCGTGTTTGCTTTTGGTAATTTGATTAATTGTAAATTTGTAAAGCGATTAGCAACTAAGACAGGTCCTGCATTGGCCACAATCTTGTGTTTTTCATAACGCACAAAAACTCTTCAGTGTCTCACATTTTTTATTTTTTTTTAACCAGGTACAAAGTCCTAAACCAGTGATTTCAAAAACTTGTCATGCCAAACATTTCTTTCTACAGTAAATGCTCTGCTGAAAAGGAAAAGGGGAACACATTTGAATACAGAGGATGTTGCTCTGTTTCAGACTACGTTTACACGTGGCCAGGTATTTTCATAAACGGACATTTCACCCTCTCCGTTTTCAAAAATGACATTGTGCACACCTGTCAGTTTTCAGGAAAGTGTTCGTTTACCCGTGAATACATGCCATCAAAAACATACCAAACCTGTAGGTGGCAGTGTAACGAGAAGCTCAAGCCCACATTAGCCTAAACCTCCGTTTGTCTCAGTTTAATATGCAAACGTGCAAACAAAGTTTTCGAAAATCTCCACTCTGGCCGGATTTTTTAGAAAGAATCGTTTTCAGAGGCAAATTCTCCGTTTGTGTGTAAAGGGCACAAACAAAGGGAAATGTCTCCATTCTTCAAAATTACCATGTACGTGTAAAAGGGCTATGAGACCCTTGCATGTACAGGGCTTTCTACACTTGTTTAAGTCCACCTTAGCAGATCTAGTTCTAGATTTTGAGCCACTTCCATTTAAGAACTTCATATAGATAACCACCTGTGTGTGTGTGTGTGTGTGTGTGTGTGTGTGTGTGTGTGTGTGTGTGTGTGTGTGTGTGTGTGTGTGTGTGTGTGTGGGCTTGTTTAACTATATTCGTGGGGGCTAAGTATACTTGTGGGGTCCCAACAGCTTTGTGCGGCCAAAATGCTGGACCCCACAAGGTTAAAGGGCTGTTTGAGGGACAAGACTTGGTTTTAGGATTAGATGTAGTTCCTAAAGCTCAAGGTGTCTTTGAAGTGGTTCAAATCAAATAGCTGGGTGTGTTTGACTACAGCTGTTCCTTTTACAGTAGCACATCCTCACTGTCAGGTGGAATGAGGTAGAGATGTGCACTTTTGCTGGAAATAGGACTTAAATGGTTCATCATTGTCAAAAATAGTTGCAGGTTTCTGGTGATCAATAAGTCAATAAATTGATGAGGAGGTCTACCCCGACGCGTTTTTGTTTCTGATTTTATTTTTTCATATATTTGGTTTTGTTTTCTTCCTTATTCTCATAGGTCTTTGTTATGTTCATTATCCTGCTTAAATATCACTTCTGTGCCTATTACCTTTTGTCTGTCTAATAACTCCGACGCTGTAGGCGCAAATGTAAAGGATGTGAATGTAAAAATGTAAAGTATGTGAAATATAACTGCTCATGAAAAAGATATTTGCGAAGAAATGAATAAATCGACTAACCACTTCAGCTCTAGATATTGCAAGGGTGACCACTAGCTCAACCACTAGAGCGTGCGCCCCCATGAGTCCTTTGCAGCGGCCCGGGTTCATATCTGACCCTCAGTCCTTTGCTGCATGTTACCCCCCACCTCTCTCTCCCTCCTTTCCTGTCTATCCATTGTCACTATCAAATAAAGGGAAAAAAGCCCCAAAAAATCATTTAAAAAAAAAAAATAAACGGAATTGCAGAAAAACAAACGAGGCCAACGTCGACAACACAAGACAACGATGCATTCATTTGCTTCTCTGAGAGTTCCAGACTCCAGGAAGCAGGGCGACTAAAGCATGGCCGCCTGTGGTCGCTGCTCAGTGGAACAGAGGCTCCTCCCAGTGGTCACAGGAAAACATGTCTTATAAACACAGAATCACAATCAGAAAGCAGTTTAGTGCCACATTAGTGGAACTACATGGATTTTGCCTTGGTGATTGGGTGCATACATACAGACAAACATATCATTCATTAATTAGAATTAACAATAACTAGCAAAACATAAACAACTATATACAAAATAGCTGTTTAAGTGTGGGCAGATGTAGAGTCCACACAGTGCTTAAACTACTGAAAGAGCTATTTTGTATATATTTTTCAAGGAAAGCCATATGTTGCAGTGCACTTCAAAAGTAATCTCTGGAATAAAAGAGGCTGTAACTGCTGTTATTTGTGGGTAAAATGTCTCACAGCAGAGCTGTGGAGTTGGAGGTGAACTGGTGCAGGCTGAGGAGGGGGAACACGGCGTTCTAGTGCACGTGTCAGTTCATATGATAAAAGCATGTATGACATTTCACAAATTGCTTCATAGTGAATGCAGGGTTTCGTATTTTTTGCAAAGACAAATACGACGGAGTCAGCTCTTTCACACTGATTTCAAATGGGGTTCAAGTATAATGACAGCATTTCTCAGGATGTGTTTATACTGAGGTGGAGTGCTGAAACATCAGTTTGAAGGTAGAGCTTTACGTATGTTTTTATAACTAAGTTCAAGTTACTTTTCTCTCTTTTCACAACTGAAGCACCCAAATAACTCTGTGTGTGT
>CM042317.1:787500-962500 GCA_023566125.1 Zingel zingel | reverse complement strand
ACTAGCCTATACGTAATTCCCTCTGCTGAAAATCTATATATTTCATTAAAAATACCCATCAGGGAATGTTAAGGGGGTTGTCGGTCTGTAAATGTTTTAACTTTTACGTGCGCACCTCTCTCTCTCTCTGCGCACCAAGCTCCACCGGTGTTATCAACCAAGTATTGATTGGTCAGTAGGCGGTGCTTTTACACCGGTTGATCTCTTCTCTCCAACATAACCTGCTTCCGACCAGGTTAGGTGTTCAGCATAGTTACGATTTAATAATAGTCGATTTAACCCAGTAACAAGTGATCCACCGTTGTGATACACAAAACCCTGGGTTGAACCTGAAGTTAGCTCGGTAACGCCAAATCTTGCTTCGTAGTACAGGCTTCAGACATTAAGTACTAACAATGGACAAACTATTTCCAAATGCAGTCCCACAGCACAAACACCCTGAGAGAATATGGAGAAACGAAATTAAAAAACAGCAGCTGAACTTTTTTTTAGAGGCTTTTGTCAAACACTAAACGCTGGAAGAACAACAAATGGGTATAAATAAATATGGAAATATGGGGTAAAGTCATAGTCTGTGGCTGAATTCCGATCCACAGTGTACATAAACAGTTCTCCCTACTCCCTGCTCCCTGTTTAGGGAATGTCGGCTAAAAGTGAACTTCTTTCAACAAAATTCCTCCATTCGTTACACCCTGCAACGTCACCAACGCAGATATTTCAATTTCAAATTTAAATTTTATTTATAGTATCAAATCATAAAGAGTTATCTCATGACAATTTACAGATAGAGTAGGTCTAGACCACACTCTATAATTTACAAAGACCCCACAATTCCCCAAGAACAAGCATTTGGTGCAACAGTGGCGAGGAAAAACTTCCTTTTATGCAGAAACCTCGGACAGACCCTTGCTCTTGGTGGGCAGGCGTCTGTCGCTGCTAGTTTGGACACAGACACTGATACAGATATACAAATATAGATAATTATGATTCATAATTATAGCAACTGGAATGCTTAACAGTGGCAGTTATAGTAACAATAAAGATAGTGGCACTATGACTAGAAATAATAGTTGTAGCAGTTCAGGGCGTTGTCACTTGTGTTGTGGATATCACTTCCTCTATGCGTTACCCTGGTAACATAAACACCTTGGATACGTTACTGCTACTGTGAAAATTTGACTCTACGGAACTGATATATTGAAACAAAAACCGATACCATTACGCAACTTATTATATTGAAATGTATGTAACTTGTGAATGAATGTGTTTTGATTCATTTACAAGATGTCACTATCTGTAAAGTGTGCTGAGATTACTCCTGTTGTAATTTGACACTATATTGCCTGTCTGCAGATGATCAGCTGTAGAGCTGTGCTGAAGCACAGTGCAGAGGCAGGTTGTAGTCCAGTTTATTGTCCAGGCAGTGGACATTTGCTGCGAAAACAGTCAGGAGAGCTGGTCTGTCGCGGTTAGCCTTTAGGCTTGCAAGAACATTACCCTGGTGGTGTGAGAAGAAACATGGTGGACCAGCCAGTAGTTTAGCCTTCTGTTTGTCTCGCATTGTCGGACCTATCTCCACAGCGCTATGCAGTAAGGGATGGCTACACCACACATACATTCTGGCATAGGAGAAAAAAAAATGCTGTGGGTTGTTTGCATTGTTTTGCATTTCTTGAAACCAATTGTCTTAGGCGGCGCTAAGCTCCGGATGCAGTGACAATGGCTCTGCTAAATAGTCTCGGGAAGGAACTTGTTTTGGTGGAACATTTGCACCCCGCAAAAGAAAACGCCACATACAATATTAAATGAAGTTAACTGTTGACACAATACATTAACAGGAGCTATTTCAATTAACTGGATACATGGTTAAACGTCATTGGCTTTTACCAGTGTATCTCCGTGTGTACTTGGTCCACAGCAATCCCACCAATCAGTCCCAAAACATCCCAGTTTGAGAGGAAATGCCCTAAACATATTCTTTGTAAATCTTTACAATCATTCGCCAAAAGAACCAAGCAGGTTCGAAGGTTGTTGTTGTTTCCTGTAGCGAAGGGATTTTGAGAACGGCAGCACACAAAGAGCGAAGGTGACTAAGCCTGTCATGTCAGGCTTAGTCACGCTTTGTCAGACCCTCCGCCACCACAGTGCTGCGGAGGAGGGTCTGGCTAGTCCACACAGCATGGGAAAAAAACGTGCTCTGGTTTATTGGCATTTCTTTAAACTCGGGAAAGAACTTGTTTTGGTGGAACATGTGTACGTTCAAAAGATGTTTTAGTCGTGCAACAGAAAACTCAGATTGGAGAGATAGTCTAGCTAGCTGTCTGAATTTACGCTGCAGAGATCTGAGGAGCAGTTAACCATAGTCCTCATAAATCCACCAGAGGTTAGAATTACAACACAAAGGAAGCCCAAGGCAACGAACATCCGGCCTGAATGAGTGAAATCCGGCGGAATTTTTCCACTGGCAACGGAGCATTCTCAGAAGTGGAAAGTCAAGAATATAGACTCTGTCAGGCTTTATCCTGGAAATGTATTTCCGTCGATCCAGATTAACCTTCTGCTAAACCCAGCCTAGACTGCGGTTCAAGTTTGTGTGTCTGTTACTAGAGTCTCGATTCACAGCATGTCATCTCAAAGGGCTTTACAAAGAAAACAGGAGAACTGGTCATTCTCTTAGAATAATGAATAACGGCATCGGGATCAGTGATGGGAATAACGGGGTTATAAATAACGGCGTTACTAACGGTGTTACATTTTTTCAGTAAAAAGTAATCTAAATGATTACTCTTCCCATCTTAATAACGCCTTTACCGTTACTGCCAAAAAATGCGGCGCGTTACTATATTTGAAGCTGTTTTTTTCATCAGACCAACTAGATCTCTGATATCTTTTTTACTGTTCTTCCTTGGTTAGTGGGCAGCGCACGAGACAAGCGCATACATACTGACCAGTGGCTGAGGTTGAGTAAAATTTCATAGTAAGCCAATCTAAGGTAGAGTTGGGCGGGTGTTCGAAAGCACGCATAGTCGGACACACACTGAACAACACAAGCGAGTCATGAACGAGAGACAGGTATGGCGACTGCGAGCCCAAATAATCCTAAAATAGCCTTCTCTAAATGGAAGTATAGCCTTTACTTTTCCCTCAGAGAAATTAAAGGAACAAATGTAATCATGAAATGCACATTATGCCCTGGGGAAAAGTGCCTATCCATGTCGATGTCAAGTAATCCAAACTTACTCAAACATCTTTCAACGTTGCATGCTTCCATAAAATTGGTGGCCAAGTCCACCGAAGGAGAAGGAGACAGTGCCACAAAACCCAAGCAACTGAAGCTTGATTTTAAGGCCCCACCACACGTTTTGTCTCAGACCGAACTGAACAACTGGTAGCCAGGTATGTAGTGGTGGATATGCTGCCATTATCTACGGTTGAGTCTGACTCATTCAGGGCACTAGTTGCCAAAATACCAGTCAGAGGAGGGGTAGCCCTACCGTGTAGAAAGACGTTTTCGAACTACATAGACGCCCAATATACTCAAATGAATGTGGAGCTCAAAAAAACGTTTGAGAAGTTAGAATATGTGTGTACCACAGCAAACATATGGACTGCAAGAGCTATCTAGGTGTAACGGCGCATTGGATAAATCTGCAAAGCATGGAGCGAGGTAAGGCAGCCCTGGCATGCAGGAGGTTCAAGGGACACCATACATACGACAAAATTGCAACGGAGCTTGATAATATCTACTCCTCATATGGCATATTATTCAAAATCACCACAACAGTCACAGATAATGGCTCAAATTTTGTAAAGCCTTCAAAATGTGTCAGCTGGAGTGGCATGACTCTGATGATGAGGAGGATGAGGTGACGTTTACTGACATCAGTGAGGCCTTGCAGACCCGTGTTGGTTTTGATGATAATGATGGTGGTGATGAAGATGATACTGTGATCACGTTGCCGCCACATCAGACATGTGCGTCACACGCCCTGAACCTGGTGTCATGCACGGATATTGACAAGTGGTTACTGTCAACACCGGGAACAAAAACTGTTTACAGAAGTGCTACCACAAAATGCACAGGCTTGTGGAATAAGGCTAGTCGGTCAACGGTGGCTGCAGAGACTGTGCATGATGTAATTTCCAAGAAGCTGTTAGTCCCATGCACCACAAGATGGAATTTATTGTATGATACCCTGGCTCGTATATCTGGGATTCCTATAGTTGAGCTGAACACCATTGCGCCCAAGTTTGGATTGACAGCCATCACAGAACGAGAACACCCGTTCATTAGGGAGTACTGTACGGTCATGAAGCCACTTACAGTTGCCTTAGATATTCTTCAGGGAGAAGATCATTGTTTCCATGGCACACTCCTACCCATGCTGGAGACATTGGTATTTAAGACCCTGCAACTGAAGAGTGGCCTGCACATCCTAATTGACCTTCCAGAGGCAATTGTCCCATTAAGAACTTTAATTCTTTAATTCTAAGATCTTCAACAAATTACCCAATAAATTCATTTTATTATTTGAATGGGAAAAGATAACTCTATTCTAGCCTTTACAGTTATGATAAATTATGACTACAGATGATGGACCTTCAAAGCATTGTTGTAAAGAAATAGAATTTATAGGCATATAATGAAATAAATATAGGCTAATGTAAAATTAAATATCTATACATATGTTCATAATAGTCTATAATGCTCTCTCTCTCTCTCTCTCTCTCTCTCTCTCTCTCTCTCTCTCTCTCTCTCTCTCTCTCTCTCTCTCTCTCGCTCTCTCTCTGGATAGGGATAGATACAGATAATATAATATGGACTTTGCATCCTTATGTATCATTTCAGGCAATCAAAACAAGATTTGCAGAGGTGCTGGAAAGCGAGGATGCTGTCTTGGCTGCTGTGACTTTGCACAAGTTCAAACTATGTTGGCTGCCGACACAGGACAGGAAGGACAAGTCCAAGGCAAGTCTGATGGCAGAGTGTCGGAAAATTGTCAAAGAAGACCAGCAAGCAGGTACCAGCCCACCAACACGCCACCTCAGCACAGACTCTGCCATAGAGGATGAGTTCTTTTCCTTTGAGGATGAGGATGACACTTCTGCTACTGCTGAAAATCGCAGATTACTTCAAATCAGGAGATCAAGGGATAGACTATCTTAATGGATTTGCACTGATAAAGAAAATTTCACTCCGGCATAATGCAGCCACTCCTTCCAGTGCCCCAGTAGAGAGACTTTTTAGCCTGGGGAAGCTAGTCTTGGCTTCACTGAGAAACAGGCTGTCTGACCAGAAGTTTGAGAAGCTTTTGGTTTTGAGATACAACCACTGGTTCAATGACAAGAATGGGTGGATGGATAGCTAGATAGGGTAGCTTGGATGGATGGGGAGAATAGAATGATTGATGGATGGTTGGATGACTTGAATGGATAGATGATGAATGAATGAATGTTCAGGAGCTAAAGTTGGATACAGTATGTCTGAAGTTGTGTTGCATCGTATTACATTTGCACAAAAAAGATCGTATAGATTTTTTAACTGCTTAAAGAGCATCATTTAATTTAGATTCATTTGTTGGCTAGCTGCAGCCTCTTGAAGTGAGATTGTCAATGGTCAGAGAAAGATTTATTTTTAATTTTTTATGTATTACCTGTTTATATTTGGATTCCTTAGATTTGCTATACATTACACTTTTCAGTTACATTGAAAGCACCTCATATTGTTACACTGTTCTACTTTTTCAAAGAAGAAAATACTTGAAGTACAGTATATCTACCAATTGTTTGAAGTTTTGTTTTATTTGCACTACAAAGAGTTTATATATTTGTTATTTATTTTTGGTACAGTGTTTAACAAGCATAATTTAATTTTGCCCAGTTGTGGTCTGTTCAATAAATATCAAAAGTTCCAAAACATCTATTGTGTTATTTGTGTTGATCCACTATATAAACAGAATATCTACATACATGGCTTTTCATTGGAGGCTAGTTTCACTTTGTCCCACAGCAACATTAAAATAGTAACTAATGTAGTTACTTTTTGGAAGAAGTATCTAGTAACTGTAACTAATTACTTTTTAAAAGTAGCTTGCCCAACACTGATCGGGATATAATGAATGATTAGCCTACTGTATGAAGCCGCTACTCGTAAGATGGGAGGGGCTGGACAGAGAGGGGAGAGCTGCAGCAAGAGGTCTCACTCTACTTCAAAATCTTTTTATTCATTTATTCTACCTCCTGCAGCGTTAATGAAGCAGACAAACAGGGATATTAGCAATGAGATGTTGCACGGTATGCATAGCAGCAAGCAACAACATGCAAGCAATGCAGGTAATTTAAGAAGATTGTATAATCACACACACACACACACACAAACACACAAACACACAAAAACACAGCAAGTGTAAGTGCAAGTATTGATTTAGTTGTAGAAAACAGACGAGAAGATTCAGCAAAAAAAAAGATATTGTACATGAAATATTCAGAAGTAGCCGTGAGTTAAACATCTATCACAGAGAGGAACCAGGTTTCCCCATGCTGTAGAAAAGAGAGAGAGATGAAAGACTGGCAGGAGAAAAAGAGAAAAAGCAAGAGAGGGACAGAGAATTGAAAATGAGTTATGAAAGTGTGTGCTGGATGTGTTGGTGAGGTTGGAGACAGAAAGAAATTATTGATCAAGAAATTCTAACTTCCTGCGGACCCATACCTGCTAAAAGCATTGGTGTGTGAGTGTGTGAGATGTTTGTTCTGGTATAAGCCAGACCAAACACAAGCTGTGTGTCATCAGAATGGGCCGAGAGAAAACTACAAAATACTCTCTCTACATCTCACCTAATTAAATTGGATGGGGATTTCAGTGCTATATCAGTGCATAGTTTTAGGTGTGTGTGTGTGTGTGTGTGAGTGTGTGTGTGTGTGTGTGTGGTGGGGGGGGGGGGGGGATACATTGGGTGGATTTGTAGAGTGTACTCCAGAATAGTAAAAGGAAGCTTAGAGCTTCCTCATCAGCAACAGCATCCTGAGCTGAGGTGTGTGTGTGTGTGTGTGTGTGTGTGTGTGTGTGTGTGTGTGTGTGTGTGTGTTTGAGTGAGTGCAGCCTTTCCTCGTATTGATTTACAAGTTCTGAGCCGATAGCCAGAAAACTGCATTTTTAGGCAACTGTATCCTGCAGGTCTGACAACAGTAAACTGGTACAATGAGTGGCCTGATCTCACGATATGGCGTATGAATAACACGCCAATTTTTTAAAGTCATTTTGCTTTGTATCATGGGGTCAGCCCTATGTTCCAACATTTCTAAGATTTTTCTTAAAATTAGGCCTTATGTTCCCATAGCCCTATGTTCCCACATTTTTAGAACATTTTCAAAATTAGGTCTTGTGTTCCTACATTTCTCTTCAATTTAAGCTCTATCCTCCTAATTTTTTTAGGGTTAGGATAGGTTTAGGGGGATACAATCTGATACAAATTTATGAAAAAGGAAATGTGAGAACATAGGGCCTAATTTTCTGTGAAAAAAAAATTCTTAGAAATGTGGGAAAATAGGGCTGTGGGAAAATGTTCCTTTATCATAACGCTTTTGTTGCTTTTCGCATCTCATTTTACGCCATGTTATTGTACCAGGCCTTTAACTGTAAACCCATCCTCGTCAATATTACACAGGTGATCACACAGGTGATCGCTGTGAAAGCCCAGTTCAGCCCAAAGATTCACGACTCAAACCAGCTGATGGTGTCGCTGCGACACAGCTGGTCGAGTCTCCAGTGGCTGGTTTTTTGTTCGAGCGAGCTAGAGAGTGACTAAGAGAAATAAAACGTCTTCACTGTTTTATTGCTGTCGTATATCTCACTATCACTATCCTCCTTCATATTTTAGAAAGTGTTTCCTCTATGTTGATTTTACGATGTTAAAACCGTTTTCCAGGTTAGTGGGGGTGCATACCGCTCAAAACCAACATGAAGAACGTACTGTCTATTTTCTGGATGGTTTCAAGGTAACAGTAGCTAACATTAGCAGATAAGCCTGTTGACAACAACGTTATTGTTCATATTTTGGCACAGTGTTTCTGACCGTAGTAGTGGTCATAGTGACTGAAAGTGTGACTTGAGATGCTTAAAAGAAACTACACGCTGTTTTCAGGTAACGTTACTTTCTGACGTTCAACACCCCACTTGACTTGTCTGAGAAAAGAGGTGGTTCAGTTAACCCAAGGTGACTTTGAACCTGATACAGAGCACTGCAAGCTGCCAGTTGTTTCAGCAGACATTACGGTTAAGTAAAAAGTGAGCATTATGCTTCGATGAACGTTAAGTTTAGGCACCAAATGACTAGTTAAGTTTAGGAAAAACATTGTGTTTTGGACTAAAAAGATTGTGGTTTGGACTAAAACACTCCTAAGGAACACCCATTTCCTGGGTGAAAGTCTTTGAAAGGGTAAAAGGTTTTGTTTTCCCCACGAAACAAACTCCACCCCCCCCCCACCCCAGCTTGAAAGTCCTGTGTTTTATGAGCCACTCATCCACCCCAACCTCCGGCCTGCTCTTATACAGCAGCAGTCATCATTTGCACACCCATACAGTCACCAAAAAGTACGTGGAATGCTTACAAATTACAGTTCTTAACTTTGATGACTTTTAAAGTAGAAGCACAAATATCAAGGGAAAAATGCTCCGCTTCTGAGACGCTCCTGGAGTGGTAGATCGCATGGCAAATTATGGAACAAAACCAAGGCGCAGCCAGAACGCGGTGGTGGAATTCCGGAGTAAGTATGCTGCTATGCATTAAGTAAACATGGGTTGTATTACATGGTGATGAGCATCTTGCCCCATGTTACCTAAAACATAGTGAGGTGTGGATACTCTGAAGCCAACAGGAAGAAAGGATAGGTGCAGGTATTTGTTATTATGAAAGAAATACTGTACCTGAAGAATTTAACTTTGAGAGGAAAACAGAACAGACGAATGGAGCGGACTTGTCAAAGTGTTTATTAAAAAAAAACATTCCCTCTACTTTACCCCAGACGCTCATGAAATAAAAATCATTCTGAGTTGTGTATTCATGTGAAAAACATAATCCCACACCCACTCACAAACTCAGAGACAGAGCAGGAACCAGAGATTCTTTGTTTGAAAAGTTAACATTTGCTTATTGGACTGAGATTTAAGATCTTCTGGTGGCTTAAGCACTGTTTATCTGTTTTGCAGTTTCCAGCAGGAGATAAACAAAACCTCCCACCATCTTCTTTTACAGAAATATCATTGGATACCTGTTATACATTAGAATCAGGATTATGAGACATTTTTACTCTGTAAAAATGGGAAATGTTTCTCCTCAGCTGGAGCAAGACTTACATACTTTACCAATAGCATGCCCCTGCAAGTGTCTTGATGTGTTTCTATTCATCTTATTTTGTTCCATGGCCTATGGTACATCAGTCAGTCTGTTGACCTGTGTAGCCAGAGCTCAACAACTATAAGCCTGATTTCCATTAAATTTGGTTTGGAGAGTCATTGTCAACAGATGACGCCTCCCAGACAACATTCTGGTATATTGGAAGGTATCTTAAAAAGTAAAATAACTAGATTTCCATTACTAGTAATTATCCCCATGATGCAATGTAGCTAGCAAACAGCAGTAGCACGACGATGGAGATGAGTGGGCTCATGCTGAGACGGTTGCGAAAGGCAGTCCCTCCAGAATTTCTCTTTCTCCTTTTTTTGAGATTGTTGCGGCCCAAAATGCCTGATTTCGCGGGAGCTTTTGTAAAAAATTGTGATAAAAGTTGCGATGTCTTTTGTATATTTGTTGTATTGAAGTTGCGAGAGACAGTGAAAGTTTTTTTTTTGTATAGTTCTTTAAAAATAAAAAGGAAACTCCTAGATTTCCTAATAACCTTACCAAAAAGGCTCAGGATGCTGCAAATGTTGGTATAATATGAATATGGCTGGTGGATTTAAGACAAAAAAATACTAATTTATTGAATGAATCAAATATGAACATATCTGTCACTGTCAGTGGCTTGTTGATCTTTACATTGCTAGTTAATTTCCTATCCTGGCCTGGGACACACATTAATACGGTTTGACAAAGTACTTATTGGACTTTAAGTTCTCATTGCACTTACAATAATGAGCGTAGCTGTCCTCAATTTAGGTCATCGTGTCGTCTCCTCTCCTTTTTTTTCTGCATCCACCGTGTGTGATTGTGTGTGTTTGTGTGTGCGTGTGTGCGTGCGTCAGTCGCGGGGGGGAACTGAGCTGCAGCCCCGCACGCTACAGAGAGCCGACAGGATTGAAACAGCAGCAGCTTTCAGCGACTTTAGAGTGAAAAATCATTACAGTGTACATTGATGTTAAAATTAACACAGGCTGGCAGGAGGATTTGAAATGTTTTGCACGGTCTTTCGCTGTATGTTTTGTTGGTAAATGTGAGATGTTGAAGTCACACACGTCTTCATATCGCAAACAAGGAAATGATCAACCCGTTCTCACTCCCGCTTGGTCATTGGTTCTCAGAGTGCACGTGGGACTGCTGGGATTGGTTGAAGTCGCGGGAAACTTCAGGTTATTGGTCAAATTTGCGGAAAATTTGCGGTGATTGGTCAAAAGTGTGAGTCGCACCAAGTTCGCAGTGATTGGTTGAATTTGCGCGACATCGCAAAATCCTGGAGGGACTGGAAAGGGAAATACTTAGATTGGGCGTTTTCAACAGTGTAACAGTTTGAAACTTTACCATCCACTAGGCTTGTCCTGATTGGCTATGGAATTGTTTATATTAAATTGTGTATCGACGATTGAAAGGAGGATTTAGATTTTTCCTACGCAGATATCAAGACGATCTTTAACTACCGGTAATTTACTATCACAACTAAGATGTTATGAAATAATCTCAAGAATCTGCATCCTACCGTGCATTTAGACACAGTATGTTATTCTGATATTCTGGTAGAGCAGCATGTCCGCCTGCTTAGCCCCATTAATTAGCATGGGTGACGAGTGAATTTTAAATCCTTAATTACAAATCAGTTTGCTGTCTCTTTTCCATGGATCTCATGCTTCTCCGTTCTCCAAATACCTGCTCACCAAAACTTTTCTCAGCACTCCATTAGAATAGTTAACCTTATGGATATGGATTCAGATTATGATATTAAAGATAAGATTATAATGTTAAACAGAACATGATTTAAAAGGGGAGCCATTGTTTGAATAGAGTACACATGCTATTATACTAGTGCTGTCAGTTCAACGCGTTATTAACGACGTTAACGCAAACCCATTTTAACGGCGTTTATTTTTTTATCGTGATATTAACGTTCTTTTTGGCCTAGCAAACTTTGTAGTTTTTTCCACATGCTGTTGCAACAACTAATAAAGTTAGAAAAACTACAACACCACACAGGATCTAGCTAGACCGGAAACTAAACAACAGGCACGCCGCACACACAAAAGAAATCTAGGGACATTTAGAATAGATAAAAATGTGCGACTAATTGCGATTAATTGCAAGTTAACTATGACATTAATGCGATTAATCGCGATTCAATATTTTAATTGTTTGACAGCACTATATTAAATATATTTTTGCCTGCAAATAAATTAGCAGTCTGCATTTCCTTCACTTGCACACATATTTTACATTTACAGCTTGCAGATAGCCTGTGTAATATCCTTAGGCTCGCCTTTGGCTCTGGGTAAAACCCATAATATCCCTTAATATAAGATGTAAGTCCCCCCACCCCCTCGGCGATCTTGAGTAACCACGGTTTGACCATATGAAAATAGAAACGATCGCAGCTTGTGTCAGGTTACCTGCACATTGGATTGAAGGTAGGCCATATTTTCAAATTCCCAGCACCACCCTCAGGACAAAACTTAATATTTTGGACTCCACTACTGGTGAGGTTCTAAGCATAGCAAATTCATCGTTATGGAATGGCAGTAGCTCAGTCTGTCAGACTTAACTTGGGGACCAGAGGGAGGCTGGTTTAAGTCGTACACAGACCAAAGTAGGGACTGTGGACTGGTAGTCTATATCCAGCTAAGGTCTATCCAGGATTGCTCCGGTGCCGCCAGAAATTCCCCCGGATGTCACTCGTTTCGGCTGGATGTCCGTTACCTTCCACTTTCTTTGTGTTGGCAAACCACAGACATGCTCTCAAGGATATGTCTCTCCATGTTCTGAATTAATGTTTCAAGAGACACTGAAATCCTGCATGTCAATATGCTGAATTATTCCTATCTCTGTGCATCGACAATACATTTAAGTCAGTATTTTTCAGCCAAACATGTTTGTTAACACAGCAATCCAAAATTGTGGTCCGATGATTTTCAAAGGCTCTACAACTTTCCATACTAAAAAACTCATGACACTTGACGCTCTTTCCTGTGACTCAGACATGGATACAAGTGTATAGGAAAGACAGTACATTCATGGCTCAGATTTTACAGTTTGATGTGATTTTTTCTGGCACATTATTTTACCAACATTTACCAAAGTTTGTCCATATATAAAAATCACCTCAGACTTGACTTGTCACTCTTTTCGAACAGATGTCTGTTACCTTCCGCTTTCTTTGTGTTGACTCCAGAGGACTATGGTTAACTGCTCCTTAGATCTTTGCAGGGTAAATCCAGACAGATGTGAGCAAGTCAAGCGAGGACATTTTGTGTTTGCATGATTTGAAGTGTTTTTGCAATGCAATTATTTATTTTAAGTCTTTTGCATGGGTTATATTGTTCCTATTGCATGCTTTTTTTCCTTTATTTTTTCGCTTGACCTGCTCACACAGCTAGCTAGACTAGTTCTAAACTTCTGTGGATTTCTGAGGACTATGGTTAACTGCTCCTCAGATCTCTGCAGGGTAAATCCAGACAGCTAGCTAGACTATCTGTCCAATCTGAGTTTTCCGTTGCACGACTAAAACAACTTTTGAACATCCACATGTTCCACCAAAACAAGTTCCTTCCCGAGACTATTTTGCAGAGGCACCGTTGCTCCGTCTGGCGCTTAGCATCGTACAAGACATTTGTGATTGGTTTAATGCCAATAAATCAGAGCACATTTTTCTCCCATCCCGGAATGCTGTGTGGACTAGCTCCACAGCACTGCGGAGGAACGTCTGACAATGCGAGACTAGTGGAAATGTCGGGAAAATGTCCATGTCTTTAGAAACGTCATGCAAACACCAGCTTTCTGTTATAAATATATAAATGTATAGTATTTTAGCCAAAACTGAGAAAACACTGCTGATGTCACTTTTTCTCAGATTTAACAAAGCTCCTCCAGAATCACTGCAGACTGAAGAATCACTTTTCTCAAGGTAATTTCCCCTTGACTAGTAAACAGATTTCTATGAGTAATATTGGTGGAGTGCCCTTTTAAGCCTACAACTTACTGACCGATACTGCCACTGTGTGTCAACAGCTGATAACAACACTTAAATTCCATATTCATAGCTCTATTTCATATTTCTTTCATCAGTAACTCTTCATCCATCTCTTCTCCTGAAGGTCGTCACTGAAAAGGCAGGCCAGTGCTCTGATGTCATGAAATGTGGCACCATAATACAGCACAGGAACCAGTCTAACAATATGCAGATGCATATGGCAATAGAACAGTATAAAACAGCAAAGCTTGTGCTTGCTTTACATTTACTTACCCATCTCTCTGTCTCTCCCTCTCTCTCACACACACACACACACACACACACACACACACACACACACACACACACACACACACAGAAGCAGTCAGACTAATGTGTGTGACCTATGGTGCTAGCTTACGGCACTGGGAACATTAGTGGTTCAGATTGAAACAAATGAAGACAGCTCTTCACTTAGTCACAGTCAGATGGAGCCAGGCAATAATAACACAAAGAGGGATTGTGAGTGTGTGTGTGTGTGTGTGTGTGTGTGTGTGTGTGTGTGTGTGTGTGTGTGTGTTTGTGTGTGTGTGTGTGTGTGTGTTTGTGTGTGTGTGTGGCAATACATATCCACATTTATGTATGCAGGTATAAGCATTTGCACACTCATACAGTTCCTGCTTAATATGTGTCTGTATGTGTGTGTCCTATTATATGTGTATGTGCATTATTACTTAATGTAATGGTGTTAGTGTGCATTTTGATTGGTGCGTGTGTGTGTGTGTGTTTACATCTGTGTGCGTGTATGTGCATCTGTTGGAATGCGGTGCATAGCTGTCTAATGTATGAGTGCTGTGTGAATGCAAACAGGCCTATTTATGCATGTATGGCGCGCGTGTGTGTGTGTGTGTGTGTGTGTGTATGGTCTATTCATGCGTTTTTGAGGATAGAAGCAGTGACGAATATATTGGGGTGGAGATGATGATGAGAACCTTCAGGGCTTTTCTGATGAGAGCCATGTGAATTAAAAACTGACAATACAAGTCTTACCCAAGACAAATGCCTTCTCTACGACTCTCATTATGTGGATTGTTGGCGCACACACGTCTGTGGTGTGTGTGTGTTTGTGTGTGCGTGTGTGTGTGTGTGTGTGTGTGCGTGTGCGCATGCATGCTGCTAAGTGCTTTGCTGTTATTAAAATAACGCTATTAGTTGTGATCTATGATGTATTGGCGATTACGTTTTACAATGCTTTTCAAAACCATTTTACTGGCCATCAAACAGACCTGCAGGCATCATTCAGAGTCTGAATACTGTCAAGAGGAAAAACCCTGCTGGTAAATCACAGTAATACTGTCATACCGCTACTGTACAATTCACCCCTTTCAGACATGCCCTTCATTATGTACGTACATTCATGTTCGATCAACACTGCAAAAAGGAACTAAAAGTGTCACAACCTAATCTTTTGCCATCCTTGGTTGCCATCAGACTGTATATATTTTCTAATAAATGATAACCTTTATGAGAAAAAGTATTGGAGAAACCACAGGGTTGATTAGGCTAGTGAGAAGCAGGGGCAAGTGACCTTCATGCTCCTGATGGCCATTCATTAAGCTTAGCTACCGCAACATAAGTTTGAAAATCAATCCCTTGATAATATTGGTTTCCATCTCACAGCTGCAGCAGGCCTACTGCTCCATCTGTCACACCATGTGTCAAATATGCATTTCAGCTCTTTTCCCAATGGTTCTGACATGTTGGAAAAAGCCATTACGGAACATTAAAGGAACTTTGAATGCCAGCAAGCCATTACTTTAACAGATAAAACCTAGTAAATAAATCTTCTTGCCATTGGGGCCACCACTGTGATGGATTCTTGAACATGATGAGTATATATTATCAAACTCAGCCATTGTAAGACCCAGCAGTGGGCAGAGTGACTGTAAGCAGAATCCTGGGCACCATCCATGTTTTGGCAGTTATGATCTCAAATAAAATAAGACAAGACTGAAAGTCCCTTAGCAGGTGGCTGCAGTGGTGTTGGATGGAACAAACGAGATGATACATCTCAAGCGGTTTATCCTAATAAACAAATTTGAATTTAATATACATGTAGTGTGTTTTGTTACTGTCTCGTTGTGTTCTTTGTCAGTAGCACACTTTATCAAAATGTTACTACACCTGTGAAATAAAGAGTGCAGAGCCTATACTAGTGAGAAGTGACAGTAGTAGGATGAAATCTGACAATTGTTGTGTTATATGTACAAAAATATATTGGCTATGTGCTCAGTGGTTGTTGTGGACCAAAGGGCTGACAGACATGTCTTGCCATTGTCACTGACTCTCACATTAGACTCTGAGTAGTACACATAAAGGGCTGTAGTGGCACAGGCTCAATCCGCCTGCAGCCATATGTCCTGCTGAAGAACTGCTGATAGACACTGAACCTGCTACAGGCTCAGTGCGAGCTGCTCCGGATAAGGAGCTAAATGCCTGAAATGTCAAATGTAAAAAGTACCATCAATAGCTTGTGGCTGGCTGGCGAGGAAAACACAAACCAACAACAACAGAACACAACAAGTGATTGCAGTGAGTGAGAGCACAGAAACATGGTAACTGGCAGGCTGCTCAAAAGGCTAAAATGTTTCTACTGCAGAGCAGAGTGACAGTAGTCTCTCATTGCCAGACCTTCCTCCACAGTGCTGCGGAGGAGGGTCTGCCTAGTCCACACAACATTCAGGGATGGGAGAAAAACTTGCTCCGGTTTATTTATCTTATATATAAAACAAACTACTTTTTACTTTTACTTGAGAAGATTGTTATACCAGTAATTAACCCAGTAATTAACAGTTTATTTTGGTTTACTGTTCAGATAGAAATAAAATGCTTTATTTTCATGTAAACACAGTTCTTTCATAATATATATGTATCAATGGTAATACAACCTGTTATCCACAACGTTAAAGTTTTTACGTGTGCTATTGCATAGTGCTGAATGGATCTTTTCCATATCAAATCAGAGTACAGGGAGTCTACAGCCGAGTGTATGCAGCTGGTTCAGCCTACATTTCTGCTGCAGGGTTTGTATTACTGCTCTCTGTGGGTTGTAGCTCCCAACCGTGTTGTACCATTGCTCAGCCCTTGGTCAGTAATACCAGTAATTTAAATAGGAAGCAAGGTGTTTCTGCCCTTGTGTTGCCAGTGCCACTTCTAGCATTCCACTACGCAGTTTTTGATAGTGACATTCAATCAAAATTGTCCTTGTAATATGACAAGTTGGCTAGAACATTGATTTTGTATGGCTAAAGGTCTTTAAATCCCAACGGCTCCCCAACCTCTGAATACAAACTTGTGTCCGGTCTCTACCAGCAAACAAGCTCAGACAGGTCTATAGTACATTACTTTTTCTACATGACATGGAAAATAGTGGCTGATTTAAAAACGTTTAACATTTAGGAGGCAAAGAGTCTCGTGTCATTTTCATCAGGACCTGGTGGACCAAATCAAGGCTAATCAACGCAACTTTTAAAGAAGTGGCTACAAAGATGAACCCCAATGTTTCTGCTGGAAGAATAGGAAGGGAACTGTTGATAACACATTGAACACCTCATATGCCAACTGTTTTATCAAGGCTCTGAGTATGTGTTTTGTCTTTCTGGGCTTTATTGCTCCAAATTCAATTAATTAAGATTTAAAAGAACACAGACTGGAAAAGATAACAGAGCAGGGTTGGAGTAAGAGTACAGTGTTCATAAAAAATATTGTGATAAGGGTTCCAGAAGAGAACCTGTCTGCTCATCCTCCCTCAGTGGCCAAGCTGGGCAATATCATTTGGACTCACAAAGGTTAGGTTCTGAAGACCAATACGTTTTACATTAAACACGACTACATAACAAAACTTGTTAAATTGCAAACCCAAACCAAAGAGACATGTCCACTTCTGGGGTTCTCTATGGATTGCTCTAATAAGGAAGGTACATGCTACCATGGACAGAGAGCCTGATCCACGCATCATTCTCTTCATTGGTATTTCAATAGAATTACTTTATTTAGAATAGACTACTGTGGAGATATGGACAGCATTATGCTGCAAGCCAAGAGTATATGAGTCAGGGGCCTGTTTCACCAAATCTGAAAAAGCAAGATGTGGTTTGCAACACAAAACACAAAATTTCCTCTTGTGATACTTTTGCATGATTTTACTGATCAAAACAGACGCCATAGTTACGCACCACGCATTGACATGCTCGAACCAGTCATGCATGTGACAGTCATTTGTGAAACACTGCCACCCTTTTCCAATCTGCGTGTCCACTAGAGAAGGGAGGCAGACATGTCCTGTCTTACAGGAAAACGCTGGTAATCTACTTGTCAAGTAGGCCCCTTATCTGACCCCCAAAGCCACTGCTCTCCCAAGGTTTGTCATTTGTACATATCATGAAATACAATGCATTTGCTTATGATTTATGATTCGCTGAAAGGGGTGAAATTCTCTGTAATAGACCTTAGCTGATACTAAATAAAAAATAATTTCAAAAAGCAGCAGGGTTGTTGTTGTGAGCATTCATGGACACTTAGTTAGAAGGGCAGAAGAGGATGAGTCGAAGAACATTCGATGTAGAGGAACAGAGGATGGGAGACAGAAACTGTCAGCAGAGGAGACGAGAAGGAGCAGGATTTGTTTGGGAAGTGTGAGTGAATGTATGACGTGCTGTAACTAGAGAGGCCAATTGTTGGTGATCTTTATTGAATGAAAGCTGAATCATGAGGGGCACAATATGAGTGGCTGGGTGTATTATGGGAACAGGGCGTACTGGTTTTTAAAGGATCTGTACTGGACATTCAGAACATTAATATAGCAGTAAACAAATAGTTGCTGTGTAAAGATATAGTGGAGTAATGGCGTCCCGAGCAGATAATGAAGTAACATTGTGTGTGTGTTGTAATACAAGCTTTTTTTCTGGTAGTCGTTCCGACCGTGCATGTATGTCAGGGCGTTTAATATGTGCAGCTTTAGGGCGTTTTCACGCCTGTAGTTTGTTTGCTCTGGTCCACATCAGTTGATGAGCAAACCAGAATTCATCAATACAAACCACGCAAGAACGTCCTCTTATCGGTCAGATGTGTCTGGGGGCGGGAGCAAGAAAGGAAATACAGGAAGAAGGTCCTGTGTTCTGGACTAGTGCATATTTCTCGCATCTCCATGGTCATACCAGCCCATTTTATTTAAATCATTTTCCAGACATTGCTTCACGAGCGACGTTACTACGTCTGCTCGTGCTGTGACAACTTCCTTAAGTCCTCTAGTCACCTCTAGTCTTAGTCTGGTTGTTTTGGTCCACGCCCTCGTGCATTTGCTGGGTTCACACCTGCCCAAACATATGCAGGTTATGCACCATATGAATAAAATATTTAGTTCAATCCAAAAAATGACTTGTATTACATTTGTAACAACACAAAATGTGTGTATTGTTCTACCCTTTGGATGTATTCACCATTTATAAACCATTTACAAGGACAATTCCAATCATCCCTATTGTTCTTCTATTTTGTCTCTGTTATTGGTAGATAGGGCATTTGGTTTGGCAGTCTGTTTCCTGCATTAAACCCTTGCTAATCTGAGGTTATGACCCATCTAATCTCTGTAATCTATCAGTGTCTACTTTGAAACAAGGAGTTTCTCAGCTCTTAAAGGACAGACTTGCCCCCCTGTTGACCAGAGCTATTCCAAGGACTTTCAATTATCACCTCTCCCCTGACTTTGGTTTAATTTGCACATGCACATACTGAAGTGTCCCTGCCAGAGCCTGAGCACTAACTCCATCATGGTGATGCCTGGTCAGCTGATAGGGAAGTTTAGGTCCTACTGGAATGAAGGCTTGCTCCTGTGCCATACAGACAATTGATTTGTATTGTATTCCTATCAAAAGCCAAGCCATAGAGCTCATAATTAAAGATACAACTCTACATATATCAGCTCTTGGAAGTTGTTTCTATGAACACATCACACAAGATTATTTATTTTTTTACAGTTAATGTACTGTAGTCAACAATCTAAAACATGCAATACTATGGTATGAGCCTTGAACATCATCATTAAATATTTAAGACTGAAAGAGAAAACTCATTATAATGCTAAATAAGCTGAAGCTAAATGATAGATGCATTGAGTGATAGACTTTTAGAGCCACCTTTAAAGTCCTGTTTTAAGATATGAAAATATTAAAGATATTAAAAGACAAATAATATTGTTTTAAGCATCTTTATGTTAGATGTCTGTAATTATATTGCTTATATCAAGTCATTTTTACTGCTGTCAAGATCAAATAGTGTTTTATAGTTGCCTAAATTGAATGCTAAAGATATTGTCTTAAGTAATTTTTGCTTTCTCCATTGCCACACTTTTATGTTTGATCTTTGACGTAGCTTATTTTTATAGCTTACATTATATTTTACTGGTATGTAAAAAAAAGATGTGCAGTCCCTACATCGATATAGACTAGTACCTTCGTAGTCACCTCTGGGAAATTTTTTCACTTCGTTGTCATTTTCTTCCTTTACTCACACACTATACACATACATGTAGACATGCAATAATGTGGAGATATGTTAGAGTGATGGGCCTGCTGCAAAGCACAGCCCCCCAAGCAGAGACCCTCGCCCTGTGCTGGAGTTGAACCGACTCCCCCAGCTGTTCCACTGATTTCCTATGGGTAGCGTGGTGCCGCCCTAGGCACTGGCGTCGCGCACCACTCAGATTTGCTGCTACTAGGCTCAAATTAATACACACCTGAAAAAAATGGGGTTGTCAATTGCATGTTTTTACATTGCAAACTTAAGCCAAATTATGAGATATTTGAGTCTTGTTACTTTTGCCATGAATGAAACTAGCAATACTTTCTTTTGTTCAACCTTATATTTATGTCATTCATTAAGCGGTAGAACCGGATGAACTGTAAAAAGAGATTAATTGTGAATATGTGTTATGTTAACAACAACTAATCAAAAAATATTAAAAATAGTTGGCAATGAATATTTGAAGTCAAGGTTATGATGCACTTATACAGATGTCTCTCACACCTCTTACACCTCATTTCAGCTAATAAGGGTTAGCTAAATCAAATGCAGGCACTATGACTGTGTTTCCATCCACTTGTCAATCGAATTATCTGAAGTTTCGCTAAAAACAATCATGTGAATGATGAAGGTGGTGAAAGGGTGTTTCCATCCAACGGCTTCAAAGCCAATAAAAACCTGTACCTAATGACGTCACATGCTGTTTTGCGGTCAAATTGGTGTATGGAATAGATTTCACACATTTGAAGGTGTTTCCATTCATTTTCAGACTGAATCACATAACATTCAAGCAAACATTTGCGAACAAAGTTTTGCTAGACAAAATGGATGGCGCCATCTACCTACAAATGATCAATACTGCACAAGTTGTAATAGTGCTGATGTGCCAGTTGATAGCGATATATCAAGCTATAATAAGACAACAATATTGCATATCACAATATCAAAACATCGCTATGATGATGCAGATGCAGGTAAATGCCAGACGACAACTATCTAAAATAACCTTTATATTTCCCTCCTAAATCAACCTTTAAAAAGTCTCTCGTCTCCTCGTTCGTCCACTTATATCTTATGTACGTTGCAGAAATTAATAAAACTTCTTTTTCGTTTTATAGCGTGTTGCAACCATAAAATGACCTAAAACGTAATCGCAATTCATTATTTATTCGACAAATAACGTGTCCATCAGCGTTTATCGCATAAACCGTTCACCGATTAAGAGAAAATCCAATGAGATCGAACGTACAAACTTGGTGTAGATATTCATGAAATTCACATAAGGCATTTTTCATTCGATATTACAGTCTTTAGTTAAAAATGTGTGGATGGAAACATGGCTAATGGTATGTGGATGTTAAGATGACCGTTATTATGGCAAACAGCCCATAGCTCTGGTAGTGTTAGTGCCTTGCTCTGGAGAATGAAACTCCTAACCCTTAACTAAAGCAAATCCTTAAATCCAACCAACAGCAGGATATGAGGTAAGAGCGCCCTGTAACCTCTGAGAAATGAGTCTCAGACACATTGTTGTCACCTTTCTTTATAGCATCACACAGGGGAAAATAAGCTACTTGTCAAAGTACTATGTGTGTTACAGTGAGAGTGTATACTTAAAGCCCGCCTCTGTAAATCCATGTCAAATCACGATGAATGCCATACATGACTTTGAGGTAATTATCACATAGGACGGACACCTATGTATAGAGTGACTGAGAGTCAATTATCACTGTGTGACTGCTTAATTTTCACTCTTGGTCTGACCTAGCACCTGACATTACACAATGTCGGAAGAAATGAAAGCGACAGGAAGGGATGAAGTAATGAGGAAAGTTATTCCTTGTGTTTTTATGTATATCTTCAAAAATAATTTACTCTTGATGTGTATGTGCTATTGATGTTTACCTAATTCTTTGTATAATGCATTTGGTCAATAAAAAAAAGAAAAAGAATATATTTATATATAGTATATATTTGCTAGAAAAATACTGCATTTTAGTGAATGAGTAGCGTAACTGAATAGTGGTAGTTTTAGATAATCCCCCAAATATTGTTTACATTGTAGTAAATATGTAAAATTAATCATTCCCCCACAATTTGTATTATTGTCAGGGTGGAAAAGTATGGCCAGGCTTCCCAGCTTAAATAATTAGATTATTTTATTTTAATGAATAATTTTTGGAGCAGTAAAAAGGAGGACAAATAGGCTGAAAAGCAGTGTTATGACTCTTTCTGTTTACAGGCATATTTAGGCTAGATCTTACAGATCTTTGTTTCAGTGTTGCTGCTGAAAGAGCTTTACGGTGAAACTGGGAGCAGAACTTTAAAAATGAACAAGGAGATATACTTTTTGTGCAATGATGTTAGTGTTCGTATTGCAGCCTCTGCTCTTAGGGGGCATTCACACCAAGAAAAGTGATCCGGCAATTTTACGCAGGGTGGTGTGGCGGAGGGGAATATCAGTCAAACGGCCCATCTGTGTGACATCCCTGTTGTGTTCTTTAACTTCCCAAGAAAGCACAAGTAGACTTTAAATATCACAGTTACTGTTTTCCGTCTGACCAAAGAGAGGGTCAAAGTTTCAGATGAAAACACGGACAACAGTCAAAAAACAAGTTCAGGTTTAAATTGAGTCAAGTCACTCATCAAAACACACCTATTCTGGTTAGCCTTCCACTTACAAAACTCTTACATATTATCTACTGTTAGTTACTGGTTCTAATCTACTGTTAGTGTTAGTTACTGGTTCTAATCTACTGTTAGTTACTGGTTCTAATCTACTGTTAGTGTTAGTTACTGGTTCTAATCTACTGTTAGTTACTGGTTCTAATCTACTGTTAGTGTTAGTTACTGGCTCTAATCTACTTTTAGTTACTGGTTCTAATCTACTTTTAGTGTTAGTTACTGGTTCTAATATACTGTTAGTTACTGGTTCTAATCTACTGTTAGTGTTAGATACTGGTTCTAATCTACTGTTAGTTACTGGTTCTAATCTACTATTAGTGTTAGTTAGTGGTTCTAATCCACTGTTAGTTACTGGTTCTAATCTACAATTAGTGTTAGTTACTGGTTCAAATCTACTGTTAGTTACTGGTTCTAGTCTACTGTTAGTTACTGGTTCTAGTCTACTGTTAGTTACTGGTTCTAATCTACTGTTAGTGTTAGTTACTGGTTCTAATCTACTGTTAGTTACTGGTTGTAATCTACTGTTAGTGTTAGTTACTGGTTCTAATCTACTGTTAGTTACTGGTTCTAATATCCTGTTAGTGTTAGTTATTGGTTCTAATCTACTGTTAGTAACTGGTTCTAATCTACTGTTAGTATTAGTTACTGTTTCTAATCTACTGTTAGTGTTAGATACTGGTTCTAATCTACTGTTAGTTACTGGTTCTACTCTACTGTTAGTAACTGGTTCTAATCTACTATTAGTGTTAGTTACTGGTTCTAATCTACTGTTAGTGTTAGTTACTGGTTCTAATCTACTGTTAGTTACTGGCTCTACTCTACTGTTAGTTACTGGTTCTAATCTACTATTAGTGTTAGTTACTGTTTCTAATCTACTGTTAGTGTTAGTTACTGGTTCTAATCTATACTGTTAGTTACTGGTTCTACTCTACTGTTAGTTACTGGTTCTAATCTACTGTTAGTGTTAGTTACTGGTTCTAATGTATTAGTTACTGGTTCTAATCTGCATTTAGTTACTGGTTCTAATCTGCACTTAGTTACTGGTTCTAATCTACTGTTAGATACTGGTTCTAATCTACTATTAGTGTTAGTTACTGGTTCTAATCTACTGTTAGTTACTGGTTCTAATCTATTATTAGTTTTAGTTACTGGTTCTAATATACTATTAGTGTTAGTTACTGGTTCTAATCTACTGTTAGTTACTGGTTCTAATATACTGTTAGTGTTAGTTACTTGTTCTATTCTACTATTAGTGTTAGTTACTGGTTCTAATCTACTGTTAGTGTTAGTTTCTGGTTCTAATCTACTATTAGTGTTAGTTACTGGTTCTAATCTACTGTTAGTTAGTGATGCACATGATTTTATATGTTGACAAATCACCAACATGTACCATACACAACTTTAGAACTAGATAAATTTGCTTTGGCACAACAGCTTGTATACCTGCAATGCATAAAATGAACTTTAACAAGCAAAAACGTCTTTTGTGAAAAACAACAACTTACCTCTTGTCCCATGTGCTTCTCTTCACAGCAAAATAGAAATTATGGAGTCCTTCAGAATGTATGGTCACATGACACTAAATGTGCATAGTTGCCTAGAAACAGGGGGTGGGTCAACTTACCCACTGACACATCTTACCCCACTCTCCCCTACTGTTAGTGTTAGTTACTGGTTCTATAATACTGTTAGTTACTGATTCTAATCTACTATTAGTGTTAGTTACTGGTTCTAGTATACTGTTAGTTACTGGTTCTAATCTACTATTAGTGTTAGTTACTGGTTCTAATATACTGTTAGTGTTAGTTACTGGTTCTAATCTACTGTTATTTACTGGTTCTAATCTAGGGGAGAGTGGGGTAAGATGAGCCAGTTTTTACTTATGTGGATCTCCAGGCAAGGGAAATTGAGACAGAAGTATAATGAATACATACAGTGAGGAAAATAAGTATTTGAACACCCTGCTATTTTGCAGGTTCTCCCACTTGGAAATCATGGAGGGGTCTGAAATTGTCATCGTAGGTGCATGTCCACTGTGAGAGACATAATCTAAAAACAAAAATCCAGAAATCACAATGTATGATTTTTTAACTATTTATTTGTATGATACAGCTGCAAATAAGTAATTGAACACCTGAGAAAATCAATGTTAATATTTGGTACATTAGGCTTTGTTTGCAATTACAGAGGTCAAGTGTTTCCTGTAGTTTTTCAGCAGGTTTGCACACACTGCAGGAGGGAGTTTGGCCCACTCCTCCACACAGATCATCTCTAGATCAGACAGGTTTCTGCTGTCGCTGAGAAACACGGAGTTTGAGCTCCCTCCAAAGATTCTCTATTGGGTTTAGGTCTGGAGACTGGCTAGGCCACGCCAGAACCTTGATATGCTTCTTACAGAGCCACTCCTTGGTTATCCTGGCTGTGTGCTTCGGGTCATTGTCATGTTGGAAGACCCAGCCTCGACCCATCTTCAATGCTCTAACTGAGGGAAGGAGGTTGTTCCCCAAAATCTCGCAATACATGGCCCCGGTCATCCTCTCCTTAATACAGTGCAGTCGCCCTGTCCCATGTGCAGAAAAACACCCCCAAAGCATGATGCTACCACCCCCATGCTTCACAGTAGGGATGGTGTTCTTGGGATGGTACTCATCATTCTTCTTCCTCCAAACACGGTTAGTGAAATTATGACCAAAAAGTTCTATTTTGGTCTCATCTGACCACATGACTTTCTCCCATGACTCCTCTGGGTCATCCAAATGGTCATTGGCAAACTTAAGACGGGCCTTGACATGTGCTGGTTTAAGCAGGGGAACCTTCCGTGCCACGCATGCTTTCAAACCATGACGTCTTAGTGTATTACCAACAGTAACCTTGGAAACGGTGGTCCCAGCTCTTTTCAGGTCATTGACCAAGCTCCTCCCGTGTAGTCCTGGGCTGATTTCTCACCTTTCTTAGGATCATTGAGACCCCACGAGGTGAGATCTTGCATGGAGCCCCAGTCCGAGGGAGATTGACAGTCATGTTTAGCTTCTTCCATTTTCTAATGATTGCTCCAACAGTGGACCTTTTTTCACCAAGCTGCTTGGCAATTTCCCCGTAGCCCTTTCCAGCCTTGTGGAGGTGTACAATTTTGTCTCTAGTGTCTTTGGTCTTGGCCATGTTAGTAGTTGGATTTTTACTGATTGTATGGGGTGGACAGATGTCTTTATGCAGCTAACGACCTCAAACAAGTGCATCTAATTTAGGATAATAAATGGAGTGGAGGTGGACATTTTAAAGGCAGACTAACAGTTCTTTGAGGGTCAGAATTCTAGCTGATAGACAGGTGTTCAAATACTTATTTGCAGCTGTATCATACAAATAAATAGTTAAAAAATCATACATTGTGATTTCTGGATTTTTGTTTTTAGATTATGTCTCTCACAGTGGACATGCACCTACGATGACAATTTCAGACCCCTCCATGATTTCCAAGTGGGAGAACTTGCAAAATAGCAGGGTGTTCAAATACTTATTTTCCTCACTCTATACTGTTAATTTGGGATGTTGCCTATCAACTGAAAATATAAGAATGCACCTATGTCAAAGAGCCTTGGAAATATGACCTCAGAAAAAAAAGTGTTCATGTGACTCAACTTACCCCAAGGTAGGGGTTAGTTGATCCCAGTCAGTGGGTAAATTCAGCCATCTGGGGGTAAATTGACCATCCTTTTTTTCATGTTTTAATGCAAGCATAATAAAAAAAAAAATAACTTGCCTCTTAAAAAAAAAAAAAATTAATAATGCAGTTACCTTTCCAAACAATGTTGTTTTTTTTAAAGCTACCTCAAACAACACAAAACAAAACCAATTAAAGTTTAATTTTCCCTTTTAATCTTTTGTTTTTTGTATTGGTGAACAATAGTTTTAAACATTTCTGTTAAGTCAAAGTCTGTCTGTCTGTCTGTCACTCTCTCTCTCTCTCTCTCTCTCTCTCTCTCTCTCTCTCTCTTTCTCTCTCTCACACACACACACACATACACACACACACACACACACACACACACACACACACACAAACACATAAATGTGTTTGGCAGAAAGAACGTCCCTCCAGTGTGTTCACTTCTAATTTCCAATTTTGAACTTGTGAGTAGAAAACAACAGTTTGAACTTCCAGACCTCAGCACAATGAAAAAGACTATTGGACATTCCATCCATCAAGGTTGCAGGGAAATATGAGTTGTTGCTCCGTCCTTGCAGTTCCTCCAACCTTTTGAGAGTTAGGAAGCTTCTTCAGCACATCATTCGGGAATTTAAACCTATAAAACAAAGACAAGAGCCATGATGAAAAAAATCAGAATCGTTAAGCTTTTAAAGCAAAGCTAAAATCATACTAAACAGCCCTGAATACATATCCTGGTAACTGTGGCTATAAGTTAACACGTGCCATTTCTTGTACAGTAAATGTACTTTACTCTTGTATCTTGCTTTAGTTGCCATTAAATTGTATTAATATTATGGAATATATTAATTCTGTCACCTATCCATCACTTTTGGTCAGATGGTCAAAGAACCCCCCGACTGTATTTTTTTTTAAGGCTGTAGCTCTGGGTCAATTTACCCCACATCATCTGGCTGACAGTCACTATTTAGTTAAAAACGGCCTAGCTTAGCAATTCAGGCTAACCTTTAGCTTAATGATTCACATGGTTTTATATGTTGACAAATCACCAACATGTACCATACACAACTTTAGACCTAGATACATTTGCTTTGGCACAACAGCTAGTATACCTGCAATGCAGAAAATTAACTTTAACAAGCAAAAAAGTGTTTTTGTGAAAAACAACAACTTACCTCTTGTCCCATGTGCTTCTCTTCACAGCAAAATAGAAATTATGGAGTCCTTCAGAATGTATGGTCACATGACACTAAATGTGCATAGTTGCCTAGAAACAGGGGGTGGGTCAACTTACCCACTGACTCATCTTACCCCACTCTCCCCTACTGTTAGTGTTAGTTACTGGTTCTAATCTACTGTTAGTTACTGGTTCTAATCTACTATTAGTGTTAGTTTCTGGTTCTAATCTACTATTAGTGTTAGTTACTGGTTCTAATCTACTGTTAGTTGCTGGTTCAAATCTATGTAAGGGATAATGTAAACGAGGTGGTTGTTATAGCGAATACAACCCCGACAGGGTGATCAGTCTTGAGTCAGCTTGAATCAGCTTAGTACATGGCTACTTACCAAATAAATCAATAATTTGACACAAAATATTGATTTAAAAAGGAGTTTGATTTTAATACGATTGTATTGGTTCCACTAAAGAAAATAGTCTGTTCCATCTCTACATTTGGAATCATGCGTCCATAGCAACGTAAACTCTGTAGCTGTTTAATGTAAATTTGTCTATTACTCAACACCACCTTATTGGCTGTGGTAGTAGCCATATATTTTATAGAGTGCTGCCGTGGTGGACAAATTACCCAGCTGCTGTTTTAAGCACTGCAGGAATTTACACAAAATTAGCTGACGCATTGTATTGAGCTAGTGGGCTATCGGCTGCTCTAATTCCAGCCCAGTCTCATGGCAGTTTGTGAAATGGTCACGTTATTGAATCTATTGATCCGTGAACAGGACACGAATATGTTGTTTTTTTTGTGTAGTGATTACGAATTTTAATTTAATGTATTTAAATGGTAAGCATATTTCGTGATCACAGCACGACAACGGTAGGGAGTAGTATTAAAAGCCAGGACTTTCACCCCGGAGAGCGGGGGTCGGGTCCCGTGTGTTGCAGTTCCTTTCCGCGTTGTTGTCGGTGTGTGACGGTTCCTTTCCCAGTTCTTTTTTTTCCTAACCTCAACCGTCCCGTTGTTGTGGCGTTTCATGTCCCCGTTGTTGCGTGCCACAGAGACCGCGGACTGCGTCTGAGCGCCCGGGGAACGCATCCCCGTGTGGTGGTCCGTCCGTTATTGTTGCCGGCATGTGGCGTTTAATTTCCCCGTGGCAGTACACAAAATTAAATTCGTAACCTGTACACGAAATTAAATTCGTGACCTGTACACGAAACAAACAAGAAAATCGTGACCTGAACACGGATCAATAAATAAAAATAACGTGACCATTTCACGAACTGGCGTGAGACCGGGTTGTCTAATTCACATTAAATTGAAAATTCCCATTGATGGTGAAGTGAAACATGGTAATTGGCTTCTTTGGGAATATTTATGTTGACATTTATGTCCTCATTCATCTCGTTTCCATTTTGCACAGCCGCTGTATTTTGACGCACCTGTAACATAAACATGTTGCAATGTAAGCTAACTAATTAGCGTTGTTGTCCCTACGGCTGTTACTGCGTAGCGATCATAGACTGTATATAAAGATTTAGCGATAGATGCTCACCAGATCTGCTGTCATTGCTTGAATTGGAGGAAAGATGTTGCTCCACGTTTCCCCACTTTTTGCCACAGCTGATAAATTATCCAGACTTTTTTGAGTGGATTGATTGATAGCTGTCCTCCAGAGTGAGAACTGCGTCAATGGCAACGCTCTGCTATGCATGGCAACGGTGTGTTATACTTAGCAACAGTCTGTTATCAAGAAAATAACAGACCGCATTCTACATCAGAATTCAACCAAGCCATGTAATAATGTTAAGTAATCTACTGTTAGTTACTAGTTCTAATCTACTGTTAGTTATAAATGAAATGCATTATTATTATTATTATTATTATTATTATTATTAGGGCTTGAGCACCGACAGCGGCGAAGGCCCTAATAATAGTTTGAAATTAGTGCGATTTTGACATTTCCACGTCGTACTTTAACAAACTCCTGGCACAGATTCGGTCTGTGCCATCTGAAGATGTTAAAGATGAAAATTTGTTAAAAGAAAAACTTTTCGTCATAGGGCATTGCCGTGGCGGGGCAGCCATTTTGTGTATTTTGTCAAAACAGGAAGTGGGTGTAACTTGAGTGTACATTGTCCAACTGGCTCGAAACTTTTCAGGATTCATAACACTCCAACTCTGAGGACATTTACCAGACAAAATCGACTCAAAGTCGTAGCGCCCCCTAGTGGCAACAGGAAGTAGGCCCAAAACTATACATGCTAAACTTTAACGAACTCCTCCTAGAGATTTCATCCGATGGACTTCAAACTTGGTCTGTCCCATCTCAACACATTAAAGATGAAAGTTATTAAAAGAAAAACTTTTCGTCAAACAGTGTGGGCGTGGCGGCCATTTTGAGTGTTTAGCGATGAACGAAGAAGTTGTTGTAACTTGAGTGTACGTTGTCGTATCTGCCCGAAATTTCTCACGATTGACAAGGGTCCAGGCCTGTGGACATCTCCAGGCCAAAATTGACTTTTGGCCATAGCGCCCACCGCTGGCAACAGGAAATCAGCCTTATATGACAAACATCATCCGATTTACATGAAACTTATAATGTGTGGTCTACATGTGATACTTAGCCGGCCCCTATACTTTAACCACGCCCACTTACTCGGGCCACGTCCCCTTTCATAACATTTGAACCATTTAAGGTAGAGTCTTGTGTGAGGTGTTATTGAACTCAGCAGAGAGTTCCTTTTTAATTGGTGATGGTCTGGCCCACCCCTCTGTGCTTAGGAATGCCCCCTTTCATAAATGGTGACCCATTTAAGGTAGTCTTATGTGAGGTATCAATGAACTCAGCAGAGACTTCCTTTTTTATTGGTAAAGGTTTGGCCTGCCCCCTAAACTTTGACCACGCCCCCTTTCACAGCTAATGAACTGTATGACGTAGAGTCTTGTGTGAGATATCACTGAACTCAGCAGGGAGTTCCCTTTTCATTGGTGACGATTTGCGGTGTTTGAGTGCCGCGCAAATGCACGGTCGCAGAGGCGCGAGGGCCCGTCCATCGCTGGTTGCAGCATTAATTATTATTTTTATTATTATTTATGTTAATGTAAACAGTGTAGCATGGTTAGCATTGCTAGGCCTCTGTCCTGATGGACAGGTCCTAAAGCAACCCCTGCTTTAAAACAAATGGGACCATCATTCATTAAATGAACATCATGACTAACATTGACTAGCGATCGAGCCCGTAAACATATGAAAATGTTTAATGAGGTAATAAATCAAATGAGAAGTAGGCTAATTATCTTATAGACTTATGTGGACCCAGACTTATTTTTGCAGCCAGTGGAGTCGCACCCTGGTGGACATTAGATAGAATGCAGCTGAAAGGCACTTCCGCATTGGCTTCACTTTTCAGGCCTGAAAGCTTTGTTCATTTATTTATTTATTTATTTTACAGTCTATGCTTGCAATGCATAACCCTCACACCTATCTCTCTTGCCTCCCTTTGCTATCTTGTAGCATAAAACATCACACACTGGCCGGGGCTGACAGCATCACTACCAACTGCAGCCATTCGGAGCAGCCAACATAAGGAGTTGCCCAGTCTTTATGAAACGAACAGAAAGAAAAAAATAGTCCCTGTGACAAATCCATCATGGTAAGAGTCTTTGGAAATATGTTTTCTCACTGCTGTATAAATAATCAATTTCTCTCTGGTTAGGATACCATGAAGAAATATCTAAATTACTCCGTCAAGAGTTAAAAAAAAAAAAAAAATCATGTCTGTGAATCCCTTAAAAATCCAGTTTGGAGTAGAATCCTATAGTAGGCTTTATAATTCTACCAAGGCCAAGAGTGAGAAAGAGTGAACAGGCAACACAGTGAGGCCTGTCTGGTCAAAGACTGTTCTTGGAGATTCTCTCTCACACACACACACACACACACACACACAGTTAGCTTGTCAGCAGTGGGATGAGCAGGGCAACAGGGTTATTGATTTTTGCTTGTTGTTGTTTGGAAGGCTAGCTTGTCGTAGCCACTCTCCAGATGATGTCCAGATAGACTGCACACAGCAACAACACAAGTCATTTATTCTGGAGGGGATGAGGAGGGGATTTAAAGATAGTACACTCAAAGGCAACACTTTCAAAGGTTAAACCTTCAGCTGGCCCCAGTGTAATCAATAGTTCAATCCTGCCAATTATTGACACAGAAACTAAATGTTTTCCAACAATCTTAGGATGAGTCATTGTTCTACATTTACTCAGAATACTAGAAGACAATTAATTCATAATGCAATACTGAGGTGTATCAACAGTATAAGAACAATGGCACAGCAGCATTTTAATACCAGTGGTCAAATTCAGATCATTTCCTCTTCAAAGCTTTAACTATAACTCAGTCGATTAATCCTACATTTTAGGTCCATTTACCATGCAAATATAAAGGTAACTTGCTGAAAATGAAACCAGAAATATGGATTGCAATGGATGATTTTCTGGATCAAGTAATCCATTACAGGTATGGTTATGTTTCCACAGTTTGTCCAAGTATTTGTTTGTAGAACACATTTAGGTGGAGTTTTTACAGTATAAATTTATACTGGCATATGATTGATCACATGTCATGCTAATGTGGTTGGAGATGTTGTTAGAGAAAACAAACAGGAGGCAGGTGATAAAAGCTGGAATTATAGTTCTGCGCGTGTTAACAATCACCGCAGGGAAGTGTGTTAGGGGTAAATATAGGCCCCATAGATCAAACTTCCTGTAGGGAGATAGATTCAAAATAGACTTGATTATCCTATATCTAAAATGTGTGCAAGTGTAGTGAAAACAGCCCATGAACTCTCTAAATGACACTCATGGACATTTCCTAATGGGCACAACAGCATACACTCAACTAAAGGATTATTAGGACACCTGTTAAATTTCGCATTTTTTTCAATTGCTTACACACTAAAATTAAAACTTTCCCACAATTAGCCAAACCCTACACTCAAGGAGCAAAACTCCGGCCCAGATGTGCACCACTATGAGCACGTTGTCAGCTTCACACTTTTTGCAAAACATTACACACAGTGATATGCAAAACACTAAACACACTTGTTGCATTTGACACAGACGTTTATCATGATGTCATTTCCTTTCAATTTCAAAGCAAAGGCTTTCAAATGAACACACCCATGAACCAATTGGTTAAACACAGCATCTAGGTGCGCAAACACATGATTGCTTAATTGTAGACACACCAAACAGGTTTAAGCACTATATAAAATGCAGCAGGTAAGTTCACCTGCCTTCAACCAAAATGGAAGGAGTCAGAAGAAGACTGAGAGCGAGAGGGGGAATCCACAGATGAGGAGAAGGAGGTAGAGGAAGAGGAAGACGCCGAGGTGGAGGTAGAGGAAAAGGGAGAGGAAGACCTGAAGCCGGAGAATGTGCTCAAAGAAGAAGAGGACCAAATTTATCAAATGAAATTCGCGCAACACTAGTGGACCATGTTGTGAACCACGGATTGACGCTGAGGGAGTTCAGCCAAATCTTAACAGATATACAGTGGCATCTGTCATAAGGACATTTCGACAAGAAAACAGGTAAAAGAAAATCTGTCTACAGTTACAGTAATCAGCTGCTTATTGTATGCACCATATCAGCACTTTTGATACCCCTTCCTGTGGCATTTTACAGTAGGTTGCATGTATTATTTTCTACATAGGATTGAGGGTCAAGAACGACAAGGAGGAAGGGGGCTTATATTCACGCAAGAACAAGAGAGAGAGATCATGAACATGGTTTTGGCCAATAATGCTATCCGGCTTAGAGAAAGCGGAATTCAGAGAGGGTCAAACGGCTGTGGCATGAGTATGTGGAGGTATGCATTGTTCACTTTAGCACTGTGATGTTGCATACTGCACACATGACCTTTACACAATTGCACAATCTTTTCTTTCACTGCATGTCAGAGAGTTTTACAGATAGATGCTGATGAAATCCTGCATGAATACATATACATGAGGCAGGGTTCAACCTCACAAAAGCAAGAAGGAGAGGCAGAAATATCATTGGCCACAGGGCTATAATCAATGTCCCAGGGCAACGTGGGGGTAACATCCCGCTTTGTGCTGCCATCACACAGGATGGAGTCCTCCTCCGTCATGCCAATATGGGCCCTTACAACACACCTCACATTCTCGCATTTTTGGACCGATTGCACAACATCGTCACAGCAGATAACCAAATGCACCAGATGCAGTACATTGTCATCTGGGACAATGAGTCATTCCACCGCTCTGCTCTTCTCCAGAACTGGTTTCAACACCATCCACAGTTTACAGTACTATACCTTCCACCATACTGTCCGTTTCTAAACCCAATCGAAGAGTTTTTCTCTGCATGGCGGTGGAGGGTTTACAATCTCCGGCCCCAGGCTCAGGTACCCCTCATTCAGGCCATGGAGCACGCCTGCGATCAAGTCGACGCCGCAGCTGTGCAAGGATGGATTCAACATTCAAGACGGTTCTTCCCACATTGTCTTGCCAATGAGGATATCGCCTGTGATGGTGATGAAAATCTCTGGCCAGATCCAGCTAGGCGAAGAGATAATGTCTAGTATTCTCTGTACTTTTTCAGATCATTTTTTTGTTTGTTGTTGTTTTTGTTGTGATTGTAACCTGTACTGGATACCGTATTTTTGTTTGTCTATTGTTTGTGGAGCTAACAGTGTTATGCACACTACTGTAGTAGCATGAAAACTGGGACATTTTGTTTTGTTGTTGATTCTCCATGTTGATTGATTTGGGTATATGGAGAGAAATAAGTTATATTTTCCTCAGTCTGCAGCATTGGTCTTGTGTAGTGTTTGGTGAACTTATTGTAAATTTGCACTTTCTCTGTGTACTTCATTACTGTAACAGTACTCTAATCACTGAGAAGTAGAATTGCTAAAAGTGTTTTAGGTTAGCAACAGCAGTGTGTATCTGGTTCAAACAGAATTAAGTCATATGAAACGTGGGTGTTTCATATGGTAACAAAATCTGTTTTTTATAAATTAGTGTATAGTTTTTGCAAGAGTGTTTCATTTTGCAAAGGCTCTGAGGTGTTCTGCTAATTGGGTGTGTGGTTGTGCTAATTGTGTCTAGTGTTTTGAGAAAAACGGTCCCTGTTTTCAAAATTGTGCTTAAGCAATTGAAAAAAACTGTAGTGCAATTGTCTAATCAACCAATCACATGGCAGCTGCTTCAATGTATTTAGGGGTGTGGTCTTGGTCAAGACAATCTCCTGACTCCAAACTGAATGTCAGAATGGGAAAGAAAGGTGATCTAAGCTACTTTGAGCGTGGCGTGGTTGTTGTTGCCAGACGGGCTGGTCTGAGTATTTCACAATCTGCTCAGTTACTGGGATTTTCACGCACAACCATTTCTAGGGTTTACAAAGAATGGTCTGAAAAAGGAAAAACATCCAGTATGCGGCAGTCCTGCAGGGCAAAAATGCCTTGTTGATTCTAGAGGTCAGAGGAGAATGGGCCTAGAGATTCAAGCTGATAGAAGATCAACTTTGACTCAAATAACCACTCGTTACAACCAAGATATGCAGCAAAGCATTTGTGAAGCCACAACACAAACAACCTTGAGGTGGATGGGCTACACCAGCAGAAAACCCCACCGGGTACCGCTCATCTCCACTAAAAATAGGAAAATGAGGCTACAATTTGCACGAGCGCACCAAAATTGGACAGTTGAAGACTGTTGCCTGTTCTGATTAGTCTCGATTTCTGTTGAGACATTCAGATGGTAGAGTCGGAATTTGGTGTAAACAGAATGAGAATATGGATCCGTCATGCCTTGTTACCACTGGGCAGGTTGGTGGTGCTGTAATGGTGTGGGGGATCCCTTTCGTCTTCAGATCTGCCTTAATTCTTTGTGGTATTGATTCAACAAAGGTGCTGGAAGCATTCTTTATAAATGTTGGCCCATATTGATAGGCTAGGGTCAAACACGGTATTAGTATGGTGTTCCTAATAATCCTTTAGGTGAGTGTACAACCAAAACTGGAATATATGGCTTAACATGGATGAAGAGATCTTAATAGGAGATGTGCAGTGTGACGATCTGGTCATGAATGGATAAATGAGGTTTGAAAGTGAATCCTGAATATTTTTCAAACTACTGTACATTACACTTTGTTTACACTAGCTAGGAAAGCGGATGCAGTTCTTTTATCAGTTTCTATTGTTCAGCCAGTCTCGCTGTGTGCTGAGAGGCATTTTAATTAATGCAAAGGTTGCATTAATTAAAATTGAAGCTTCTGTCAGATGTGCAAGAGACAGAAGACTGAAATCACATTGGCTATGGACAATTCAAAAATGACACCTTAATGCTAGGTTTAAAGGGGCTGCATATTTTTAATATATGATTTTGATTGTTTTAAACTTACTTACATTCCACCACTGGGCCAGCATGTTAACTTGCTTTGGGCCAAAATGCTATACAATGGACTTAGAGGCTGACTGACATCAAAATTCTTTGGTCTTGCTGCCTGTTCCTGTTTTTTTGGCCTTGGGTATATTTCCCTTTATCCTACCATCTTGCCAGTTGTCTGCATTTGAGTCCTCCTCCCTTTCTTGCTGGAATTCATCGGATGTGACTGTCCAATCTGGCCTAAGATTGACAAAACAGGTAAGCATTTTTTTGTGGACAAACTCAAACCCTTCAATAGACCCACGAGGAGCCACCCTAATGTCCGGCAGCCATCCTTTATTGGGTCTTGCCTTGCCATTTGAAGGGGTACCCCTGTGGATGCACCCCCAGAGGAAGGTGTGGATTCCATAAAGTACAAGCATTTTGGGAGAAAAAAGGGGTGAATCTCCCACAAATTGCAACAGAGAATCTGACAAATGTTTATTGCTCATAAAAGTCTCCTCTATAACATATACAAAATCCTAAGAGAGCCAAGTGGTGGAAAGTATTGAAAAATACTGTCATTTTCCTCGCTCAATACTGGACCAAAGATTTAAAATATTTCAAGATTTCAAAAATGTTGGTTCACATTAGTCACTTAGACACCAATGCATGGGGAAATAGGGTCCACGTTGAAAAATACCGAAACACCTTTATTTATGTAAATTAGCACATATTTAATTAGACAATGCCTCATTTGCATAATTAAACATAACATTTCTGAAAAATTGTACTACAAAAAAAGAATGTAATGTCAATAATCAACTGCCAAAGTTTCAAGGTTATATCTTAGTTAAAATATTTTCAGCTGTAGTGGCTCCCCTTAACATGGGCTGAAATGGGAAACTGGCGTCACCGATTCCAGTGTTTTTTAATACTTTCCCCCACTTGGATCGCTTAGGACTTTTATATGATATAGAGGAGACTTTTATGAGACTTAATCAGTTGAAAGAGTTTCTGTTGCAATTTGTGTGAGGTCATGTTGCATAATGCCTGTACTAATAGCTCCCTAGGCCATTGCTCTCCCTGCTGCCTAGCACCACAGATTCTCAGTCAATCAGCTTCCTGATCTTCAGTCAGCGTCTCCGCAGACGCCTTGCCAGATCTTCCAGCTCTGAACCTGATCTGTTCCTGTTTTTCTTTGTGGCCTGTTCCTGACCTGCTCACCTGTCGTACCCTTCTTGAATTGATTGTTTGGACTGCCATTCAGTTGCCATTCTGAAAGCCTGTTCCTGACCTTTACTCTGACTACATCTTGTCAAAACGTATCTGTCTGCATTTGACTCTTCCGCCACCTCTTGCTCTAAATTCTCTGGATTTGACAAAAACAAAAATGAATGTCAATTTTAAATAAATTTACTTTAATCTATAGCATGCCTTCTATTTCTAAATGCATCAGGGGTTGTTTGTAGTTGCAATGTGTTTTTTTAGTGAACCGTTTCAATAAAAGTAAATCATTCATTCTGCTGGTTTGGAACAGTGTTGACCTGCCTAATCTCCTTTTTCATGTTTTTTTCATAATTTGTTCTAAAGATGATTTATACTCTATGTACCCTCATGCCTCAAGCACCAATTGCTGCTAGAAAGTTTGTGAACCCAGAATCTTCTGTATTTAAAATGTAATTAAATGTGACCTAAAATGTGATCAGATCGTATAACACACGTATATCAAGTTATAAAACTAGATAAGAGGACCCAGTTTAACAAATAATACAAACACACACATATATATATATATATATATATATATATATATATATATATATATATATATATATATATATATATATATATATACTTTAGGGCAGGGCCCGTTTGAAAGAATATAAATGTGTGTCTTTACTATCAGTCTGGTCTTCAACACAGGTTTGTGGATGTGTGCCATGCCTCGATCAAAGGAGATGATAGCGGAGCTTAGACAAGAAGTTGTTAATGGTCACCATGCTGAAAACATTTTACAAACCCATTTCCAGAAGAGTTTGGCCTTCACCACTCTCACTGTCAGGCAGATAGTGTACAAATGGAGGAAATTCAACACTATCATTACAGTGGAGCGATCGTCAAATAAAAATCCAACAAGAGCAAGGCGTGTAACTCCAACACATTCTCACTCTCCCATCACCTAAAATACGGACGCTTGGTTATGTGCCTTTGGCGTTTGGTGTTCACGCTAAAAGTCTCCTTTAGCATCGGGACGCTTGGCGTCACTTGACTGACATGCGGCACAAGAACGGGACATTTAAGTTTAGGAAAAGATGGTGAGTGTTTCCGTCTTTCATACTACTCTGTACCGTTGTCTCTCTTAACTATGTAATCTTACAGTGCCGCGGTGGAGCTGCTGCCCTGCCCGTGCGTTCCATACAGACAGGGGGGGATTTTTCTGTCAGTATCTGACGCTGATCAATTTCATGATCATTGTTAAAGGTGCAGTAGGTAAGACTAATAAAACTAACTTTTTGTCATATTTGCTGAAACTGACCCTATGTTCCAGTAGAACTACATGAAGTAGGTAATAAAAAAAATAAATCCAGCTCCTCTGGCACCACCTACAGCCTGTAGTGAGATTTGCAAAAATCCACCACTCCCTGTTCAGTCAGGGCCAGGGGGGTGTCTAACTGCGTGTCAATCACTGCTCATGCACACACATTCATTCTCCCTTGTGGGGGGAGGGGCTTAGGAGACCGTTTTGGGTTTTAGCGGAAAAGGGGGAGGGACTGAGAAGTTGTCAATGCTCACATTTGTCCTGGATCCTCACAATCCTACCGAAAGCACCTTTACTTGATGTTAAAACATATTTTCCATCACTTTTTTGTTGTCAGATGACTGTTATTCAAGTCATTATTGCATGTAAATCACTTCAAACTTATCATTTCAGATGGAGTTTAATCAAATGATTGAGCACTGATACTTTGCCTACCAAAATGCTTCTATCCTATTTTATTAAGTCTGATTAAAGATAGAAAGCCCCCTTCAATCAGCACACTGCCCAAAGGTCACACACACACACACACACACACACACACACACACACACACACACACACACACACACACACACACACACACAGACACAAACACGCACCATTTAAGTCCGACTCAAAGCTCTCACCCTAAAGGTTATTTCACATTAACAATCAATAACACTTTAATCCTCCACATCTCCACTGAGAGCTGTGCAGTGTGTGCATGCGTACGCATGTGTGTTTTTCATTTTCATGCCGCAAACTCTCTGCTCTCCTCTCCAGGTCGTCAAAAGATAAGTTTGCTTCTGAATTGACTCATCCGGTTAAACAAAGGTTACTGTACATGAAAAAGACAGGATTTCGGCACGTAAACAATCCTTCTGCACTTCCCTGGTAAACAATAAAGGGTTTTGAATTTTTAAACATGTTGGCATAACGATTTGTCAGTGTCTATGTACTGGAGTGTTTCATCATCAGGGTAACTTACAGAGCTGTAGACGTAAGAGCGAGCAGAATGAAACACTCCGCACACACTGACAGCTGAGGCTTTGTTATTTAAACACTCATTTTCAATACAGTAAAGGGACAGTACGTGAGAAAACCACCATCGGTTTTTGGTTATTGGCCATGAAGCATGGTTTCAAATGGCACTAAATCTAAATTGTGTCTTTTCCATATTGGATTACTGTAACCTATAGGTATACAGTGACTATAGTTAGACGTTTGCTTTCAGCTGGTGTGCATGCTTCCACTGTTTTTATCAGCTAAGTAGAAGAATTCAAATCATCAAAAATGACTACGTTTAGATGAACATAATATTCCGGTTTTTGCCCTTATTCCGAAAAAGACGATATTCCGAATAAGCTGTTTACATGGCTAATGAAAGTGAATATTCCACTAATATAATTCCCATTGACATGCAGCCGTGCAAAAGTTTACCAGCGGCGGTGGACTTGTTGGAGCAGGCAGACACAGCGTCTGTCTTTCATTCCTTCAATCAGCTTCTTGAAAAGGTCGTTGTAGCGATGTGTGCGCATATCTAAAAACCTCTAAAAAAATGTCTTTGATGATGTGTAAAAGTAGCTGTGTTTCTCCTTCTTATCAGGTGTACAGCCTTGCAAACTGTTGGCTGGTTGGTTTGTGTACAGTAACCATAGCAACGCACAGAGCTGACTATAAGGCTGCGGTAAAAATCCTGATTGAGACGCATATTCCGAATGAGCTGTATACAATACCTCTAAAACCCGAATAATACCAGAATATCCCACATGTCTAAATCGGAAAATGCAATATAGCATTTTCTGTAAAAAGGCCTTATTCAGAATATCCAAACGGAATATACTGTTTACATGACCTGTATCAAATTTGGAATATTGTCATATTCGGAATAATAGTGGAATATTGGTGTTCGTGTAAACATACTGAATGTATTGTGCCCAAGTTGCCGTAATTAAATGAAACCCTTTTATTGACAGATCCTGCAAGACAAGACACACGCTGTCTATTTGCTCTTCTTAACCCTTGTGTTGTCTTCGGGTCAAATTTGACCGGTTTTCTAACTATCTATTTCAGAAACATGGGTTTCTTTATTACTACCTAATTGTAATTACCCAAAAATAACACAGATGATTCTATACAATGCGCTTCACAAGTACGACAAAAGATCAGATCTCTACTTTCACTGAATTTTGGGTGTTTTGCAAAATTTTTAGCATTTGAATTTTTTTTTAAATGTTTCGAAACAGAACTAGTGATAAGTTGGTGTTAGTGGTGTTCATACATTGTAGTGAAAAGAAGCATTAGTCGTCGTTTTTTTTTTACCTGGGAGGACGACAAGCATGGGTCAATGGAAGACAACACAAGGGTTAAGCTTACCAACGACAAAAAAGGAAAAAGATCCTCAAAAGTCACCATAGTTGGGCATAAATTTTGCACCGTATTTAATTTTGATGATAAATAAAACCTAAATTAAAGGTCCATCCTTCCATTAAACTGACATATAATGGTATTTAATACTCAGAGGTTTTACACAATATAGGTTATTAAGCTGCTGTTTTTTTTTAATTAAAATTGCTGATAGTAGGGGGTGCTGCATTACCCTTATCCTCTATCTCAGCGATCACAAGCAGTAAAATGACTGTTCATGTTCAAATGTAATCCACCAGAAATGTGTTTATTCAGATGATGCTGCATTGAATCAAAAGTTGAGCCGGGTTGGAGCTCTTTGCTGGGCGACCCCGTGTTTTTCCTGTTTTTCCTGACACAGAGCCCACTGTGTCAGCCTCATTGAAATCACTAAAGGAGCTGTGTATTTTCTCACCCTGATCTGATGTCAATCTGGCCGTGGCCTCATGCTTCATCATTTGTGATGCTGAGCTGCCGTAGGAACAGAGTGATTCAGTCGGGCTCAGCCATGTTAACCCTGCCTATGAACAGGTTGGGCTGAAAGGAACACTAACAGAATGTACAATGTATGACTTAACTAATCATTTTCATTTACTGCTTGAGCCTTCTTAAATACCCCCCATTACTCTGCTTTGGTACAACATCTTTGTTCACCTGCTGTTTTCATCAGCGTAGGATGATGCTGCCAGCAAGTTTGTTAAGGCAAAACATACAAACAAAGTAACACATTCTGATTATGAATCTATTAGTCTTTATCCAAATTCCACCGGTTATCCTTCTTTTCGGCCGGATGTCCGTTTCCTTCCTCTTTCTTTGTGTTGGCGTTCTAACCTCTGGTGGATTTGTGAGGACTATCGGTTAGTTAACTGCTCCTCAGATCTCTGCAGGGTAAATCCAGACAGCTAGCTAGACTATCTGTCCAATCTGAGTTTTCTGTTGCACGACTAAAACAACTTTTGAACGTCCACATGTTCCACCAAAACAAGTTCCTTCTGGAGGCTATTTTGCAGAGGCACTTTGGCTCTGTCCGGCGCTTAGCACCGCCCAAGACGATTGTGATTGATTTATAGAAATGGCAATAAACCAGAGCATGTTTTTCTCCCATCCAGGAATGCTGCGTGGACTAGTGAGACCTTCCTCCGCAGCGCTGAAGAACACTGAACTGACATGACCCTGTTTGGTAACACTTTATTACATTACACCGTCATTACCTGGACGTGACACGTGATGAACATGAAGTCTTTATGGATGTTAATGCAAACTTAGCATTGTTTGAGATGTTTTCGTTATGACAACTTGACATTAATCGAAACAAATGTTACTCCCCCTGCCAGATATATTCGCTAAGAAACAGCAACACATTACCCACCGTGTAAAATACGGACGCTTGGTCAGGTGCCTTTTGATGTTAGTTTTGACGTTTAAGGTCTCCTTTGGCGTCATATCTAAACGCGCTTGGTCGGGACTCTTGGCGTCACTTTTGGCTCTCTTTGTCAGGACATACGTTTAACTGACATGCTGCACAACAACGGGACAGTTAGGTTTAGGAAAAGATGGTACGTTTCAGTGACCCGCGGGACAAGAACGGGACATGAACCCCGGTCTCCTGGGTAAAAGTTGTGTGTTGTTTGACCCATCCCCCACCCCAACAACCTCCCTACGCGACGTTTTGGTCTTTCATTGTACTCGCTAACATTGTCTTTCTTAATACTACGTCATCTTAAAGCGCTGCCGAGCTGCTGCTCTGCCCGTTGTGTTCCGTACAGACGCTGAAGGGAGATTTTGCGTTGTATCTGATGCTAAGAGACACTGACCAAGCGACTGTATTTTACGCGTTGGGAGTGAGAACAGGTTGGAAACAGGTGTTTTTGTCTGAATCACATTACTTGCTATGTTGGATATTCATAGCAGTGTGTCTGTGTGTGTGTGTGTGTGTGTGTGTGTGTGTGTGTGTGTCCTGTTCCATCACTGTGTTCTTCATAATTTAGCAGTGCGGGTCCCCATGCCAATGACCTGACAATGAATAAGACATGGCTGCCAGGACCTTTCTCTGCTTCATTCACCCACCCTCTGTCTCAATATTCTCTCAGTAGCCTATTCACACACACGTCTTTGTTTTCTCATCTCTACTCCAGTCTTACATTTTTCATTTCTGTCTCTCCTTCAGCTTCTTATTGTTTGTATAATTCTATAACAACATGCATACTAGCCCTTTAATGTCACTAAACAACTAAAACAACAGTCCAGGTCAAAGCTCTGAATCATCATCATTGATTTTACTTTTACAAACCACTTGACTCGTGGTCAACTTTATATGTTTAGCTCAGAGAAACATGGGAAATTAACGGGGAACTTTCCAATCAGTGCTTTGTTGGAGCATGAACTACAGTCACTGGTAGGCACTGGTTCTGGTGTAACATTTTAGGTTTATGACCCTTTAACATAACCAAGCAATGTCTATTCACCAGTCCTTGTTACAGGTTGCACATGGCTATGAGTTGTGAGCAGTTTAACTAAAGAGTTTCATTTTTAGCAGTCTTTAGAGGCCTGAAGACGTCACACTCTTGAGCATTTTACAAGATAAAGCAAATATTTGTGAAAATTCTGAAAAGAAATCTACAGACTTTGGCTACAGCTGTGGCTCAGAAAGTAGAGCTGTTCCCCAGCTCCTCTTGTCCAAAAGTCCTTGTCTCTGTGTGTGTGTGTGTGTGTGTGTGTGTGTATGTGTGTGTGTGTGTGTGTGTGTGTGTGTGTGTGTGTGTGTGTGTGTGTGTGTGTGTGTGTGTGTGTGTGTGTGTGCGTGCATGCGTGTGTGTCCGCCCACCCAGGTTGGAAAATTAAGTTTGAAGGTTCCATCAAAATCTAGTCCCCGTGGCACACTGCTTGCAACAAGGGAATTAACATCTATGTTCACAGTATACCTAAAAAAGAAACAAAATAGCATTGCAAAGATCTGCCAAAGTCCTAATGAAATGACAAGAGGCAAAATGATTCATTAAAATGTTTTGCTCATATTATTTTTTATCATTTCATCATTTTATCATTGTTTTATTTTTCAAGGTATATAACTAAGTGAGTAGCTACGCCTGGTTCATAGTTAGATCGACTGGTTGTCAGTCAGTATTACTGTCAAACTATTACAGTAGAGTGATGAGGAGAAACTGGGGCCGAAGATGATAAAGAAGATAAAGTTCTCAACAAACAGCCTATGACAGTTATCTTCATTATTGATTAATGTTGATTATTGTTCCGAATTCATCACAGTCTACAGAAAGGAGTGCTAAATGTCCATCAGTTTTCCAAAGTCCGAGGTGAAATTCAGATGTCTCGAGTTGTCCAACCAACAGGCAGAATTATCACTGTTGTTGCTGTGTGAAAAGGCTGCCTTTCTCCCTTTTCATTAGCCTCTGTTCCCAAAATGTAAAATGTTTTGTGTCTGCTTAATCCTTAAATTTGTGTAATGTTTTTGTTCAATGTTTTAGTTCATTTGCTACTTTATTATTTGACATAGGCCTGTTGTGGGGATTATGGCTGCATAGTCTTTTTTGCTCACATACAGGTGTGCCTGATTAGGTCCTCTCAGCAGGGAGGGGCCGGCCATTCTTAAGGTGTAGGCAAATAGGTAAGATAGTTCTGCAGGAATGACATGTTCATAATATGTGGGGTACCTATTGTTGTGGGTGCACATATATGTAGAAGGACGTAGGTTTGGTTTTAACATTGGGGGAAACATTAAATCCTGGGGGTCATCCCTCATAAAAGTGTGAGCGTCATATACATTTCCATTTGATCAGAATACAGCATAGAAAATCTTAGAAATATAGGAAATTTTGGATAGCATGAAACAACACAATGTAATTCTGCTAACTAAGACATCACATTCATTATTAATTTAAATTTTTCATTTTAAACAAATTGTATATCTGAATACAATACACATTTTTTTTAGCAATAATGGACCCCATGGAAAATGATGGGGTTCAGCCGTCCTATATAAATGAAGGCTTAAAAATGCCCAAAAAATAATCTTTAAAGTTCATGCTGCAATTTATGTTTTGTATGTTGTTAAAAAATAAAAATTGTTAAAAAAAAAAAAAAAAAAAAAAAATAACATCATCAACATACAAATCATCCCCATAGAGTGGGATTACATCCCCGGTATATAATACAGCAGATTTGAAGGTAAATCAACATTGTATCTTGTGAATTATCTAATGGTAAGGTTTTATAAATGTTTTAAATATGCTTTCTTTCCGTCAAATTATTTTCTCTAATGTTAATAAAGTACCATTTCACGCCAGTTGGCGTTCCCATTAAAAAAAAAAAAGATTAAATCACAAAAAAAAGTGCCCCCATAAGTTTGATAATTTCCAGTATGTGTTCAACGGCTGACCAACACAACACGACTGAAATCTTCTAACTGAGAGAGAGAGAGACAGAGCGGGGCCCCCCTACTACAGTTTCTGAAATGGGGGTCCGTGTACCCCTAGGGGTACTTTGGAGTACTGCAGGAGGGTATGTGAGACTTCTTTTTGAAATGTTAATTTAAAATATATCAGTCATGGATAATTCCCTGAAATAATTATAATATAATAAATCAATTTAGTTATGGATTCTAAACATTGTGTTTCAGTTACAAGCTAGTTGTTAAGTAAATCAGACACTGATGGTACAGCGCTGTAATGTACCTCTTCATATAGTCTTTTTTCTACCAAAAATGCTGTGCGCTTGTCAGGGGGTACTTGGCTAAAAAATATTTCAAAGGGGTACATTACTGAAAAAAATGGAGAACCCCTGCTCTACTGCATACATTGTATAAAATGAAGCTGATGACTTCATAAATCATGTTTTAATGTTGTACAATGTTAAACAGCTCAGTTGATAGACCAGGCGCCCATATATAGAGGTTTACTTCTCGACGCAGCGGCCGCAGGTTTGACTCCGACCTGCGGCCCTTTGCTGCATATCATTCCCCCCCTCTCATGTCATCATCTGTCCTGTGAAAATAAAGGCCTAAAAATGATGTAACTTTTTCCCTCTTCGGTCCCCCTACAGGTTGTTTCATGAGACAAACTGTTAGGGGAAAAGTTACATAGTATGCCATATTGTATATTTGGATGGCTAGCGTAGTGACTACCTTACTTATAGGCCAGTCAGCCTATCATGTGTCAATGTCTGTTTGTTTTTTAGTTTTTTCACAAAGTCTGATTTATATTTGCTAATAATATGTTGGATTCATGTTGAGACTCTTTAGTTTAATTAACAATTGTGCAGTGACTCTGAGGACCTCCCAAGGTTCCCGGACCCCCTGTTGAACACCTCTGTTATCCAGACAGCTGTGTCCCGTTGGTTACCGTCCCTCCCTCCCTCCCTCTATCAATCTGTCCGCCTGCCTCGACGGTGTCACAGCCTTATGACTTCAGGGTTCACCGCCTCAATCCCTTCTACAACAGGAAATGAATGGCATAGCACTCCTGCATTTATATTAATAACTTTATCAGTATTCACAAATCACAGCAGCAGCCGTCTCTCATTTATTTAAAAAAATGTGTCATTTGCATCATGGATGGGCTCTGGATCACAGACAGTTCTGGAAGCTATATCCAATCATTCAATTACATTTATATTTCACTTGCATTGAGGGATTAGTTTTTTATCATCATATTCAAAATATCGAAAGTAATTTTGGAACAAAATACACAAACACAAAGACAGAATTCAGTCATGAAAGTCAAGAAAATAATGTGTTGAGGAACTTCTATTTGACTCATATGATATATATTCATAGAGAAGCCCTTCACACCTGCTGTTCTTTCAAAATCACATAGTCATTGAATAGAAAAAACCTTTTTCCCGAGGAACTTAAAAGTCTTTTTGGGGATGTAAGATTTAAGAACAACCTGGCCAAAATCATTCAGCTGTCTCTTAGAGGCTTGAATCTTGCATTAGTTTGGTAATTCATCACGGCGAACATGATGTCTGCTTTAATGTTAAACTGATATTGTGTGCAGTGAAGTTATTGTTGCAGACTCATGGGAAAAGACTGCATGCAGCATTAATACACAAAAAAAAACTTAAAACATATTTTAACGTCCTGCAGGACTTGATCAACACACGAGACAGAATGGTCATGTTCATTATGTAATGTCAAATTACTTACATCTTTATAAATACTATTTAAGTAGTTGTACATTTGTAATATGCATTCTTTCCTTTGTATATTTTTTGAATAGTTGTTCTTGTATTCTATTATTTATATTATATGCTATATGCGTGCTGTATGTCAGATATTTATATATATATATATATATATATATATATATATATATATATATATATATATATATAAGTGAAAAGTGCTCATATTTGAGAAGCGGGACCCAAAGAATGTTAGCAGATCGTTGTTGATTGATTTTCTATTGATCAAATATGGAATAATCATAAATGTATCAACGAAAGTGTGAAAGTTGGTTCTTGGCCTTGGAAGAAGTTGTTTGGGAAAATAAAAATACTCAAGGTCCACTTACTAGTGTCTTCCAGAGCTTTCATCTACTGAGGAAGACTTTGAGATGCAGCGGAAAGCCGAGAAGGAAGCTAATAAGTGGACCTTGAGTTTAATTTCTATATAGCCCATATTAGATAAAAAAAAATGATAATATAGGCCCTTATATTAATACATTTTATTTATAACGCACTTTACATTTTAAGGGGATACACCCCATGTGAATAGAAAAAAATAATTATCTAATAGAATAGAATAAAAACTTCCTCAGTTGAATACTGACGTTTAGACAAATACCTTTCGTATTACAAGTTTTCTGAAATGTAATGTTTAAATATGGAAATTATGCATTATCTTGTTAAATATGCACTAATTTGCATACCGTTCCAGAAGAGAACTCTGAACACTGGATAATGCCAGGTTCAAAATGCTTCTTTTATTTTGTTGACACATTAGAGTCATAAAGGTTTTACTGAGGGAATTATGAATCTCTTTTTCTCACTCCATAATCAGAATATGAACAGCCAGAAAAAAATCCGTCAACATGAAACTTCCCCACTTGATTACTTACATTAAGACATATATTTTTGTATTACAAGTTTTCTGAACTTTTATGTTTAAATATGCAAATGAGGCATTATCTAATACTAACTTTTGGTGAATTTAGGAGAAATTTACAGGCGCAAATAGACAAAGTGTAGTAAAATAAGCATCTAAATGTGTATTTTGGATGTTTTTTTCCCCCCAATAGTCTAATAGAAGACATTCTATGGAAGGTAAATAGCCCAAAAAACTCTAAATTGCAAAATGATGGTTTTGCCTGTAGTGTCTTCCCTTAAACAAATCTCAAAGTGCTACAGGGTAAAATACAATATATAATATTGTATATTATTCTTCCTACAGTATCAATGTAATGGTGAAGACAAATTGAGATTAAAAAATAAAAAATATGAATGCCTAATATTTGTAGGAGACTGAAAGTAAAACTGTGCCAGCGCTCTCGAAACCCGACTTCCACATCTTTCCTTCACACTGTACAATAACAAGCGTCACTCATCCCAGCGCGCGGTAATGGATTCAAAGCAGACTGTTGTACAGCGCACACTCATTATACACGAGAATGGGAGCCAGTGGCCGGCTGGAAGGGAGGAAGAACATTTAGAGTGTAGAGCATTGTAGTAAATGTAAAGTATTATGGGATGATTTTTTTGGTGAAGCACGCAGGAAGTCCCCCGCTGCTGGCCACCGCCAAGCACACAGGAAGTCATTTCATTTGGAAATCAATTATTTTAACAATGATGTCCTTGGTGGATCGTTGTGATGTAGTTAAGTTATATTTTAAAAAAATGTAAATTTTGCTAGAATAATAGTGAGGCATTGGAAATCACCTTCACGTCCGACACTTGAAGAATGGAGGGTGTTAGTGAGTGAAGCCATGTCGGCTAGGATAAGAGGGAAGGGGCCTGTGACGATCTCATGGCTTACTTTACTTCCAATAAGAAGAAATCTAAATATGACACTGGGTGACACAGAGTGCACTATTATCAATATGTGCATAAGTGTATGTGTGTTTATCTATACATACGTGTATACAAGTATAAATATATATAATATCCCATGTCAGGTAACAGCAGCCATATGTCTAGTATGTACAATTGTACGTTGTGTCGAAGTCATTTAAAGGGACATTTGTAGATGTTTGTCTTCATTGACATATTCTTCTTTCTGTAATAATAAAAAACTTGACAACATGACAACAAAAAAAAAAATCAATTTGACGAATACATGGCGTGCACAGCATTGTGCATTATATCTCCCTATCCTGATGTGACAGCGTCATGTCATTAATTAATATATATATATATGTGTGTGTGTGTGTGTGTGTGTGTGTGTGTGTGTGTGTGTGTATTTATAATTTTTCGCTTAACTTTATTTAGTCCAAAAACAACCAAAATGCCAACATCAATTTCAGTTTAAAGTGTGAAAAATGTGATTGTGTATTACTCAGTGACACATACTACATTACCGTGCATATACACATATGCATATGTTGGGGGGATATGTTTTCTTTTGGAAATGGGCTAAAACATACACAATGAGTGGCACGATCCTTTAAATGGCTGCGACCGAGTCATTTACAGTGAACCTTGTTAATGCTAATTTATATTTACAGTTATTAATACTATAAATGTATTGCTTTTATCATGGTTAGTAGACAGTAGGATTTAATGATGTGAAAACAAGCTTTAATGAATGCATTTCAATATGTTAATGTTTTACTGTAAATATGTTATTCTCAATTAAAGAGAAATGTATAATTTACTTCCCAAAGGCCAAAATACAAATGAATCAGGACTCACATCAGGTTGTTTTAGTGAAGCAGCAGTAGCACACTAGATAGATAGATAGATAGATAGATAGATAGATAGATAGATAGATAGATAGATAGATAGATAGATAGATAGATAGATAGAAAGATAGATATTAAGTTCTAGTTCTGGCAGCTCCTTACCTGGACTTTGTCCCGTAATAAAAAAAAAATGGAAATTGTGTCTGCACCTAATTTAAAATACAGAATTTGGAAAACCTTCACAAAAGCAAAAAACGCAGAAAACGCAAATAAAGCATGTGTCACAAAGGGTCTAAAGGAAAGACTTTAGTCTCCCAAACACAAACCTGTAGGGTGGACAAAAGTTGTCGAAGCAGAAATTATGCAATTCCAAATGAAAAACTGTGAATCGAGTTCTACGGACAATTTCTGTTAAAATATACATACATACAACAGATATTTCTTAGAGAGATAGAGAGATAGAGAGACTCCTCATCTCCATATTAACCGCTTAAGGTTTTTGTGATTGATTGATTAATGATTGATGAATTCAAGCAGTCGCGCCTCCTGTAGATAGCCTACATCACTAAAAAACATAAAAACAACTTTTTCTAATTGAAGAATAAATGCCATATTTAGTCCTACCTTATGCTTAGATTTAAAACTATTCTGGTCAAATCAGGATTACAATAGTATATATATATGGGACAAAAAAGTGCAAAAAATGTAATTCTCATAGAAAAGACTCTAATTACGCCTTGTATTACAACACAGAGGCAATACAAATAATACCTAGGCCATGCTCATCACCGTGTCATCTTATTGATCATTTCATAATTTAATGAACTGATTCACCTAAAACTGCTGTTAAACTCGGGGTCTCATGGTTAAATGACTCCTTGTAGCTTATCTGTAATAATAAAAATCTGTAAGTCAATTAGATGGCAATAAGGATTGATACATGGCATCACATATCCCAGTCATTAGTCAGAATCCCAACTAATATTAGTAACTGTAAAAAAAAATAGCCTGTGATTAATTAGAGAATGTAATAATGACATGTCAGGGTTCCCACGGATCATTTCATTCTAAACAGGGTCGACACCCTGCAAGGTGGAATGTGTTCCATAAAGCGTGATATTACATAATATGACCTCGCTTTTTAATTTCCACTTCCCATTCCCGATCTGAACTGAGAGCTTTGACTGAGTCATTTCAGAGACAGGACTTTGTCAGCCAGAGTAACTCCGCAGATCTGCAGTGCAACATTCAAAGATGCAGTGTCGAAAATAAAAAGATTCTTCCATATTCCATATCCAACGACTGTATATTCCCACAAATCAATTATAGCTGCGGACCAGCGTTCATCTATAATCTTTACAATTCCTACTGATAAATATACGCAGTCAGATCATAAAGGGTTATGCCTAGAAGTGTGGCAAACCTTCCATTACAGACCTATTAATCCTGCACTCAGGTATGTTTCTTGAATTTTTTAAATTTGGCGTAAAATAACCAAGTGATGTAACCTTGTTTCTCTGAGTGGAGTGATAGTCTCGATACGATAGAGAAACACCTCGATTGATTGATAGACAGAACTGGAATTATGGGACTCCCTGGTGGCTCACCTGGTTGAGTGTGCGCCCCATGTACTAAAGCTCAGTCCTTACCGCAGTGGCCGGGGTTTGAGTCCGACCCACGGCCCTTTGCTTCATGTCATCCCCCTCTCTCTCTCCCACATTCCTGTCTTAAGCTGTCCTATCCAATAAAGGCAAAAAAGCCTAAAATATAATCTTGAAAAAAAAGAACTGGAATTATGTATAACATGCAAACTACACACTGCCGTATCCTGCAGAAGCAAAAAACTCAACCTGGAACACTCAGGTGCAATTGAAGTAACATAAAATAAAATCTGGTCATCCATTTAACACAGCGTGTGGGGGTGGGAGGGGGGGAGGGGGGGCAGTCAGCCTACCCCGAGACAGCACTTATTTCCTCCAAACAGAAATCATTTTCATAATTAAATCCCTAGTGGCTACATATGGTACCATTTGGAACTCCAATATTTACTATTGAAAGCATGGTTATATATACTGTATATAGTAAAGTATAATTGCACTGACTTTTTGCAATAGTACTTTGTTTTGATCACAACAGTGGATTTGATAAAGACAAAAAGCACCACTGAATATAAAATAAAAACTCCACTCCGCCGTCGCTCATCACAGCTGGTTTTGCTGTGTGTATAAATGTTTAATATTAATGTTTAATATCTGCACTGGTCTCTTTGGAGGGCTCTTAGGATGCCATACTGGGGATAAATGTATGTAGCATATATACATAATGTGTTTAATTGGTTTAGTTTATTTTGTTGTTATTTTATTGTATTGAATATTATGGCTATTATTTCACCTCAAGCCCCCCCCCCCCCCCACACACACACACACACACACACAGTCAAAGGTCTATAGTTTAAGTCAGATTTTTTTGTTGTTAATAAACAAGTGTCTTTTTAAATAACGACGGCCAATAATTTGAATCCCCTCTCAAATAAAAATGATCTAAAACAATCCGAATATGCCCTAATCTTGATAAAAACACCACTTTTGTGAATGTGTTAACTGGCACCCGACATGTAACAATCTATTGTCTAATGTATCAACAATCCAAGCAACTAACTTAATGCACAGATAGCCAGATATGTTCTCCAGCCGAATAGTACAGTATGGGGCGATAAGAGCAGGGACATCTTGGTAAGCAATATGAAAACATTGTAGTACATATTTCCGGCGCATCAAAAAGCGTGCTGGTTAAGAGACCAGCATCATGCTAATCCAGCACAAATGAGTGCATAAAAAGTCTCCAAAATGAAGTATTTGAACCTCATAATTAAATACAAAATGATGGAAAAACTTTAAAGAGGTCCACTTTAAAAAAAAACATATGTATATGGGAGTGGGTGATGGTGAGTGGTGGGTGATGTGGCCATGTCGTGAGTTGTATGTTTTGTGTTAAAAGAAATAAATGTTAATCTTAAAATGTATATCTTCCCTGGTCTGGGAGGGCCGCCTGGCCTCGGCGTTTAAGATGCTGACCCTAGAGCTGCAGCCAGACACAGCTGCGCCTCCGGATCCGCCGCGCGGCTGCTTCTCCTCCGCCAGCAAGTGTGTGTGTGTGTGTGTGTGTGTGTTTGTGTGTGTGTGTGTGTGTGTGTGTGTGTGTGTGTGTGTGTGTGTGTGTGTGTGTGTGTGAGAAAAGAGAGTGAGGGTATGTGTGTGTTACCGGGGGCAACGCGAGCCTGTCGGTATCTGGATGTGGAGGATAACGGATAAGGAGGGTAGTGTCATTATGAAGACTTCTCTCTCTCTCTCTCTCTCTCTCTCTCTCTCTCTCTCTCTCTGATTTCCCGTCAGCTCTATAGCATCATGTAATACAGGCAGAAGTGCCCCCACCTCCTTTAACAAATAGTCAAATAAAGACATGTAAATGACACCCATCATACTCAAATTATTTCAGTACACTGTTAGAAAAGTCCGTAGAAATACAGGCTCATATGCCGTGTTATTATGAAGGAATTTTCTGTAATGATTTTTCACAGGTGTTTTTCAGATTTTTTGGATTAACAGAAATGTCCGTAAACTTAACCGAAAATGTACCGGTAATTTTCTGCCAGGACTTTTCCGTTTTTCTATGGATGTTTTCTCCTACAGTGTAGCACACCTGTTATAACCTTATTTTCAAGTCGGTCAGCAGTGAGTGATGAGTAGGGCTGGGGGTGAATACAATTTTAATCGTATTATCATGATTGCGACAATTTTTTAAATCTTTTCCCTAGAATCGTGATTTGTTTTTTCTTCTTTTTTTCAACCAATGATCCACCTAAATATGTTGTGTTTCTACGGTGCTGCCAACGGCGACTACATCAAATCCGTGTCCAGCAAAACAAAGCGAAAACAGAAAAAGCAGAAAATCCACGTTATATTTACTAAATAAATGTCTGTCTGACTGACATGTGATGTGCATTCTTCTTAGAAATCAATCAGATTTTAAAATTGTCTCATGATATATTTGTCTCTAGAAGTGTGTTATCCAACTTTTGTTTTGGTCAAAGAAGGAAAAGACAATCCCAACACTCAATACCATCGAATCGCAATACTTCTAGAATCACAATGAATGAAAATCACAATACAAATCCAATCAGCACGCATGTATCGGGAAAGAATCGAATCGGGATTAAATTGTCCCGGCCAAGACAAGAGACAAGGGAGCAGAAAAGTGCAAAAACTTTCTTTTAGCAGAGACTTGATTCCTTTTGCACCGACTACTTCTGGCTTCATGCATTTGTGTAAAACATGCAGGCTAACGCACCAATGTTGAGCGTGTAAACGCAGCAAGAACAGAGTGTCTGATGGCTCAGGGGTTGGGACTGCTGGCATGACAGTTAGGGCTGCAAAGATCAATTATTTTGGTCTCTAAAATGTCAGAAAATTGTGAAGAAGCATCAAAACAGCATTTAGTAAATGATGAGGATGTTAAATGTGCAACTTAAGAACAAATGTCAAAACTCAATTCCACTTTTGCCGCTTTGACATAAAACGTCACTCCAGTTACATTTTCATCAACTGCGTGATGCTGGAGGAAACTTTGGTCCAAGTCTCCCCGTGGAGCAGCCCTCTGCCAGCTGTTCCCAGACAGATGTTTGCCTCAGGAGCAGCCTGACCACAGCACCCTGACCTGCTGGACACTCCAACGCGGAGCTCTCCAATTAACAGCAGCAAATACAATAATAACAAACACACTTCCCCATCCACTCACTGCAATTAAGCTCAGATGCCTCCACATCTCAGTGGACAACTTCTCACACACGCACGCGCACACTCACGCCCTCACACCCCCTCTCCTCTCTCAGGAGCCGTGGGAGCATCCAGCCGAGGCTATTCATCTCCATAAAGTCCTCACCGTGAGCAGGGAGTCGGGCTCCTCTCCGCCGCGTCTCCGCTGCAGCCAGACACAGCTGCGCCTCCGGATCCGCCGCGCGGCTGCTTCTCCTCCGCCAGAGGTGTGTGTGTGTGTGTGTATGTGTGTGTGTGTGTGTGTGTGTGTGTGTGTGTGTGTGTGTGAGAGAGAGAGAGAGAGAGAGTGTGAGAAAAGAGAGTGAGAAGCAGAGGGTGCCTGTGTGTGTTAGCGGGGGCAACGCGAGCCTGTCGGTATCTGGATGTGGAGGAGGATAACGGAGAAGGAGGGTAGTGTCATTATGAAGACCTCTCTCTCTCTCTCTCTCTCTCTCTCTCCCTCCCTCTCTCTCTCTAACAATATTGCCAAAGCATTAAATATAATAAGATGAGAAAATAATGCATACACACAATTCATGGAGTAAACTAAAATATATCATTTTTAAAACAGAAAAAGAAAAACTAGAAAACAACAAATGCATATGAATATAAAATCCTAAGTGTCAAATTTAAGAAAGAAAACAAAGACAAAAGAAAACATGAAAAACACATGAAGTAGAGGTCTCTCTCTCTCTCTCTCTCTCTCTCTCTCTCTCTCTCTCTCTCTCTCTCTCTCTCTCTCTCATCCCTGTTGACCAGAGAACAGTGCAGTCTGTCAGGACTAAACATATGTCTGTTGATCAATATGTAAAATACATAAAATAAGTAAGTCATGTAATGAGTGCCAACATCTTAATGTGTAAAGTAACTAAAGCTGTCAGAGGAATGTAGTGGAGAAAAAAGTACAGTATTTCTCTCTGAAATGTAGCAGAGTAGAAGTAGAGGTAACACTTTATAATAACCATCTTTAATAGATGGTCAACTGATAGTTAATTAATCTTTAACTTTACAATAACCATCCAGATAATGTTTATAGATGGTTTACAAAGTATGTATTAACTATTTAACAAGGTATTATAGTCATCTGTATAGTCAACTTTATAATAACCATCCAGACACTGTTTATAGACGGTTTACAAAGCAACTAGTAACCCTTAACAAAGTGTTAGGAATATCTGGTCCATCTATCTATGTAATGTTTATAGATGTTGTAAAAATGGTTTGTTAAAGGTTTACAATTTTTTTAAATCATTAACAGATACCTAATATAGTATATGAGGGATATAATGTTTGTAACAATACACTCTTAATCTACAGCACTACTAATAATTAGTAAACATTATTAATTGTAATTTCATTGTTTGTTAACAGTAAAATGGCTGTTTGCTAACTGTTAAATGACAATTAATTAAAGATGTATTAACTATTAATTTACCATCTATTAATGATGGTTATTATAAAGTGTTACAGAAGTAGAAAGTGGCATGAAAAGAAAAGACTCAAGTAAAGTATAAATACCTCAACATTAGGACAGTACAGGACTTTACATTTACATTCCCCATTCATCAATATAATATTGTATCATGATACAACTTGTTATTTACACGCCTATATAGTAACTCGGTTTATATACTGCATACTCCCATCCTCCAATAACTCTTTTTCTCCTTTATGGTGTATTAAACACACGAGGTGGGATCAAGATAATATTCATGCTGAATGCAAGAAAGCACATTTACAGTGATATGCAATACAAAATATACACATATATATATATATATATATATATATATATATATATATGTATGTATTAGTGCTGTCAGTTAAACGGCGTTAATGCAAACCCGGCGTAAATTTTTTATGGTGAGATTAACGTTCTTTTTGGCCTAGCAAACTTTGTAGTTTTTTTCACATGCTGTTGCAACAACTAGTAACATTAGAAAACCAAAAACCAAAACAACAGGCACGCCGCACACACTTGTTTGGGCTTGGAGCCGGCCAAAGAGTTAACGCTACGTTTTGAGTGGATGGCGTGGATGGCGAGCGTGAGGCGCCGAAATGGATGCCAATAAGAGTCTGAATGGAAAGTCTACTTTTAAAAAGTTGCCAAATGGTTCCATTGACAAGACCAAAGTGATCTGTGTGTTTTGTCGTTGTGAACTGAGCTATCATCGCAGCACGTCCAGTCTGAAATACCACTTGATGGCCAAGCACGCAGTTGATGCCAATTCTCCACCACCTCGTCAAAGCCAGGCGACAAAAGCACAAAGCAAGCCGTCAGTCTTCTCTGTCTGTGATAGGATGATCACTTTAGGTGTAGCTCTTTTTGTATAAGCTGTACTGTGTAATATTAGTCTATTTGTTTGATGGTTTAAAAAATGTGTTTTCCTTTAATGTAATGAAAAGAGGGTGTTAGGGAGGGTTGGTTGTGGGTTGGCTGGGGATTTGTTTTTGTTGTGTACTTGTCATCGATTATCAAAATAGTTGGCGATTAATTTAATAGTTGACAATAATTGATTAGTCTTTGCAGCTGTAGTTGTTAGGCTTTTTTAAGTAAAGCAGGATGGAAAGAAGAAAGGAAATATGTAGGAAGGAGGTAGGGAAGAAAAGAGGAGGAGGGATAGAAGAAAATGATGGCAGGAAAGTAAAGGAAGAATAAATAATGGAGGGTGGAAAAAGGGAAGGAAGGAAAGAAGACGGAAGAAAGGAAGTGTGTACATAAGGAGGTAGAGAAGGAATGAAATGCTGTCTGTTAAATACCATTAAAAAGAACTTCAAAAATAAATAAATAGTGTAATAATGTAAAAGTGGAAACCCCATACGTTACCAATACTGCTGTATTTGTTCCTTGGTCCAAGCTTTATATGTCCTCAGTTTCATAAAAATCCATGAAATGAAAAAAAAAAAAAAGTATTTCTCATAGAGGTTGTAATTTGATGTATGCTGTACCCTACAATACACAAGGTTTGGATCTTACCTTGTGAAAGACAGCGTTATTGCTGTAATGTAGGCCCTCTGATGCATAAATACTGTGTGAACCAGAAATAGATGAGTTAACACATGAAGATGTGTTAAATCATTTTTTTTGCATCCCCTTTGGCAATGAGTCACACTTTGTTCAGAAGAAACAAACACAGACAATAATGAATAACCTGCTTAGCATAAAAGGACAGGGGAGGCCGTGTGTGTGTGTGTGTGTGTGTGTGTGTGTGTGTATGTGTGTGTGTGTGTGTGTGTGTGTGTGTGTGTGTGTGTGTGTGTGTGTTTACTGGAATGAAATATGGACTCAGAGAGAGGTGAGGCCGATTAAATTCACTCTAATAACACAAAGTCAAAGCAATGAGTTAATTATCATTCAAATGAGGATGATGAACCTCATCACAGCGCTGTCAATTAAATAAAGGAAGCGGTGGGCTGGTAAAACATGGAGCCAGAAAATAAATCATCTGTGGTACATTATATTTGATGTATACATATATACATGTTCATCATATATACTATAAAATACATATGTATATTATACATACAAATACACATACAGTACATACATTGTACATACAGTATATATTTATTTTATTCTAGATATTGTATAATTATGTGATAATGATGTGATGCATACACGTTTTCCACCTGTAATAATTATTTTTAATTATGTATGGATGGATAGTTGCGTGATACTATTAGACTAATCAAATAAAGTTTAAATTATTGAGTAGTACTGCAGTTGAGTATTGCTACCTACTATTACAAAATAATAAAGATGTTAGATGATAGTATGGTGATTCTGATTCTTTACTGCAATGCTTATAGTTGTGTTTTTTTTTACACTAATTCATTAATTTTAGTTCTATTTTACATTACAAAAATGGACAGATTTCATGACAATACAGTTTTAATAAATGACCGTGTCAATGTGTTGGGTACTGCGCCAGTAAGTAGTATGTAATAGCAGTAGAGTGATAGTGCTTCTGACGCTTTTTTTATTGTTTTTTGTCACTTTTTTCAATGCTTTTTTTGTTTTTAATTCATGATCAATAAACCTAATTTATATGACATTATACCTAATTTTTGAGTTAAAAAAACACAGAAATTATGAATTATTTGGACTAATAGTTAAGATCAGAGGATGTCGAGTGAATCACAGACTGGTATATGTTAAAGTTTATTTAGGATAATGTTTTAAAACCATTTAAAAAAAAAAATCTAAATGCTATGAAATTGAATAAAATGAAAATGCAATGGAAGTAATCATTAAGTTGACCTACGAAGAATGTTGTACGGCTGCATGTTCCAACTTATTTTTTGGGGGCAATTGGTTGTAAGAAGACCCGTGGACAACAGAAGGGTTCAACTTAAGTGAAATTCGGATTGTATCAATTTTCTCTGCTTCACATCTTAATATCCAGACACAGTTTCCTCTCTAATAAACAACATCAATCCTGCACTGAGCCTTCAGTGCAGGATTGTGGAAAAGGATTAGCTGTCATTTCAGTGTGCGATGTCTAGGAAGTAATTTTTACAATTAAATTAAATAATAATGATAATAGTCATGATATATACAGTTTTAACAGAATGCATGCAGGAAACAAATCACATGCAGACACTTAAAGGTGTACATCTATGTGTACTAATAAAGTACATACATATTAAGACAATACACTGTATGCTTGTAATATCAGTACCTCCAGAAAAACGCGATTATGCGATCGCATAATTCAATGCATAATCAGCCAAAGTCCGCATATTTATACGGGAGCCACATTTTTTCAAATACGCTGCACTTTTGCCGCATAAATTGCCAATTTCCGCGCAAAATATGCAGGGCTTGCATGATTTCATAATCCCCGCATTTTCGCTGCAAAAAAAGTCACATATATCTTAGCAGAAAGTTGAAAAATGTTGCATTTACTTCACACAAGAGCAGCCATTTCCCCTGTTGCCATGGGAACGTTATGAAGTGACATAATTACGTGACGTGAACATCATCGAAAAGCTGCAAACCCCGCGATGAAGCCATGATGAAACCGCAATTTTTGCATGTTCCCGCAATTTTTACAATTTCCCGCAATTTCATCGCATAAAACTGCATAAATATCCCGCATATTACATCGCATTTTTTAAGAAATCGTGCCGCATAATCAAGGATTTTTGCCTGCAACAATCAGAAAACGACTCTGCATTTTTCTGGAAGGACTGTCATATGTATATGTTAGTTATTGTTGGATTGAGTAATATATTATATATACTTATTAAGGTTTTTTTAACATCCAAAGAGGAATAATGACAAGGTGTGTATTTACTGGATACTGTATATTAATTTAACCTCCCTCCCCCCTCATTATCACCTTAATCTCATACACTCTTCAGTGCTCACTATACAGTAGATATAGTTCATACTTATCATCTGCAAAGGTTGGGAAAATTCTGTTTAAGTGGTGGTGTATTCATCTTTTCTGTGCTCCTGTTGCTACTGTAATAATAATAATAATAAAAAGGAGTAATAAGCAAGGGTGTAACTTTGGGTTCAAAATTGGGGGGGAGTTGAGGTCTCCAACTAAAAAAACCTTGAAAAGGGCGACAAAAACGTCGGAAAAAATTGTCGAATGAAGAGACAAAAACGTCAAAAGGCGACGAATGTCGGAAAAAGCTTAAAAAATTGCGGAAAAAGTGCCAAAAACAGCTTCAAAAAGGTGAAAAAAAAAAACATTAAAAAGGAACAAAAACTTTCGAAAAAGCCCAGTTTTTATTATTTGAGGTAACCCCGGCCACCCCCCCCCTGTAAATGATGCCTATGGTAATAAGTACAGTAATAATAAAAAATATTAACATAAACAGTGGCTGCATTTGAAGTGAATTAATATGAACACTAGTTCAATTTTCTGCAATCAACGTTTTGGTTTATGAAGGTAGTAGTGACTTAGTAATTGGAATCCATGCAATATGAAATTACAAAGATTTAATATAACTTGATTAAGAACGGCAACTTTACTGATCATTGAAAATAAACAACATCTCTGCTTTATGTCTCCCTGTTTCATCTTCATAATCTGCTCTGCTGGAAGACAATAGAGGTGGGAAAAACACTCCCCAATTTCCATGCTTTGATCATATTTTACTCCTGAGAGTCCACCTGATATTGTTTAACAGACATAAAGACTTGGCTTGGAGATGTGCGAGCTGGCGAGCATGGCCGGTGTGCTGGGAGTAAGGGAGATTTTTAATATTGTGCGAGTAGCACTGGGAGAGTGAATGGGTGCTGAGGAGGAGAAATTGCCAAGACGGGGTTTCATTTAGTCAACAGAGAGTGAAAGTAATGGGATGCGCACACATTCACACACACACACACACACACACACACACACATCCTACTGCGTACACAACTTTGAAGTTTGGATGAAAAAGTGTCTGTGTATGCTAACACAAACACACACATATTCTAGTGTGCTAATGAAAAACTGTAACTCATAAATAGACACACACAAGCACGGACACACAGTTTTCTTGCATAAAAAGGGTCTTTTGAGCATGCACACACACACACACACACACACACACACACACACACACACACACACAATGTAGAGTTGTGCACATGTGCACACACAGTACATATGCACACTAAGTGCTGCGTTTCTGTAATCTGCAGTAAGTGTACCATGGTGAGTCATTGACAATCTCTCCGTCCATTTACCTATGAGCCTTCACAGACTACAGCTGCCTGCTGTGTTTATTAAAAATATAACAGCTCTATTATACTCATTAGGTTATTGCTCGCACTGACACAGACAGGGATACACACACACACACAGCCATATACACACAGAGCGCACAAAAATGGAGCGATACATTCCCAAAATGAACAAAGTGATCATTGCTTTGATACTGGTCTTCAATAAAAATCCGATGTGGTCCGGTCACTCTGTTCCACCTTTGATGTAATTGAAGTTATCCCTGACTGCTACAGTCAGTATGGTTTTATTATTTGTTATGATTATTACATGGTATCGGACCTGAGAAAGCCCCCCAGGGCTGTGTGGAAGGGTTTAATTCAGCAGTCTACAAAACCTGCATTAACCCTGCCGGGGCACAGCAGAGGCTACTTTCAATGAAGAGCACGTGATGGTTGAATTCAGGTTTTTTTAGTCTCTCGTATAGCTGTCTAGAACTCACAGATTTCAAAGGCTCCACTTTCATTGGCCTTAACTCATCCTCCATCAATGGCAATACCAATGTTGTACATGCACTGCTGTTTGTGACATGGGTAGGTTTTTCCTCACTCCCTTGTGCTCATTCTGTCTGGAAAGATAGACACTCTTTGAGACTGTTGAACAGTAGTCTTGCATTGCCAGACCCTCCTCCAGTCCACAAAGCATTCTTGGATGGGAGAAAAACGTGCTGCGGTTTATTGGCATTTCTTCAAACCAATCACAATCCTCTTGAGCGGTGCTGCTGCAAAATAGTCTCAGGAAGGAACTTGTTTTGGTGGAACATGTGGACGTTCAAAGGTTGTTTTAGTTGTGCAACAGAAAACTCAGATTGGACAGATAGTCTAGCTAGCTGTCAGGATTTACCCTGCAGAGATCTGAGGAGCAGTTAACCATAGTCCTCACAAATCCACTAGAGTTTAGAATTACACCATGGGGGAGACAGAAACTACACACTTAGCTTTAAACTCAGAGACATCTGTCATTTCAATCAATGACATGTAGCATGCTGTTTGGTCGCCTGTCAATTGCGTCATATAACCTTTGACCCCTCTAGTTACTCTTACTTCTGTCTTTATATTCATTAACAGTAATAAAGCATTTCTTTCTGCTACAAAGCATCATTTTTTCAATAATTACATGCCTCTTTGCAACACGCTAATACAGCAGAGGTGTAATTTATTGATACAATATTTAAATATAGATGTGCTACGTTGACAAGTAGCTAATACTAATGCTTGGTGGGTAATCAGTACCGCACCATTTTAAGGATATAACAACGCTCAACATGCTCATGAAGTCATTTCTCCCCCCCACCCCACTACTAATCAAATCTAAGTAATTATGTTTGAAACGATGCAGCTATTTCATTAGAATTATATGACATGAACAACGTGAATACAACTTTCATACATTAACTTCTCCCAGAACAGATACATTTCAATTGGCAATGGTTAACAATCAATCAATTAATCAATCAATCAAACAATCAACCAACATTTATTTATATAGCAGTTTACAGCAACCAGCAGGTATCCAAAGTGCTTTACACAGAGAACGAAGAATAGAACAACATAACATACAATAAAAATAATGAAACATAGAAAACAGTAAAATCAGAAAAGGTTGCATAGAAACAGTAGAAGGAGAGGGAAATTGTCACACCACTACTATGTACTAAAAGCCAATACAAATAAATAAGTTTTGAGTTTGGATTTGAAAAGAGCTACATCTTAATTACAGCTTAAAACAGTTTGTACCTCGACATTTTGACTTCTAAAACCAGTTGATTTAATGACCGCAATGACCTGTTGGGCTCGCAAAGGGTTAAAATCTCGGTCAAATACTCCGGGGCCCGGCCATTTAAGGCATTAAAACAAACATTAAAATCTCAAAAATGTATTCTAAAACGCACAGGGAGCCATTGGAGGCTGTAGATGAATGACAATGAAGACAACAACTTATATATATATATATATATATATATATATATATATATATATATATATATATATATATATATGCAAAAATTCAATTTGATAATTTATCGTCTTTCAATGGAATCATATCGTGATGAAATCATATATTGAGGTATCCTCATATACAATTATGTCGTCTAAACTGATAATAACAAGCACATGAGTCAGTTTTCTCAGAAAATCTGTCGTGAAACATTTTGAGGGAATATAATTTGAAGAATTGCAGATTTGTTTTAACATCATACTATCTTTGTGCATACATGTGGACATAGTCAGTATGAAGATAATTTCACTTGAAACTGTTTGCCACATTATTGATGATTATTTATCAAAAGTGTCATCGGGTTAATATTTTGTGAAAGCACCAATAGTCAACCCAACAAAATCGTCGCAATATCGACACTGATGTATTTGGTCAAGAATATCACCATATCTGATTTTCTCCACATCGCCCGGCCCTAATTAATCCATGTTGTCCCTTTTATATTCACCACTCATTAAAGGTTCTGTACTGGACATTCAGAACATTAATATAGCAGCAAACAGCTGTTTGCTCTGTGAAGATACAGTGGAGTAATGGCGTCCTGAGCAGAGAATGAAGACACACTCCCTGGGTGTGTGTTGCAATCCCAGCTCTTCTTTGCGGCTGGGGGTGCATATCAGTGCGTGGGGCCGTGAAAAACACAGGTATTTCATGAAATGGGAAACTGTCTGTGAGAGATGTGTGGCGGCAATCCCAGCCCGCTGTTTTCTTCTTCAGTATTTTGAGTACAGCCCCTTTAATTTGAAATCAAGGAACTCTATTAAAGATCAATGATTTCTTTTATCTGGATTCACCTGACAGTCTCACTAACAAAATATAAAACCCAGTGTGTAAATATGAAATATATGTAACATTAATATATAACTTATCTTTGTTATTACAATTATAAAGACAGTCATTCTGTCTCTCCATCTCTCTCTGTTAATCTGTCTTACACACACACATGCACACACGCACTCACGCACACGCGCACACGCACACACACACACACACACACACTTGTACACAAGCCCGCCTGCTGTGCTTATTAAATAGTTGTGTTTGCTAAGTAGTGCGGGACCCAGTGGCCTATCTGCTGATAAAAAGAAAACAGCAGCCCCCCACACACACACACACACACACACACAGTTGCCGTCTATGTTAAGTATTGAGGGACTGTGGAAGGCTCTCAGCTCATAAAGTGAAAATGTAACAAGGCAGACAACACTCCGTGTAATAACTCTGACGATCGCCCTGGCTTTCAGAACTGTACACAAGAGGGTTTGTGTGTGAGTGTGTGTGTGTGTGTGTGCACGCGCTGACTTGCAGAACTGCACACAAGAGGGTTTGTGTGTGTGTACGTGTGTGTGTGTGTGTGTGTGTGTGTGTGTGTGTGTGTGTGTGTGTGGGTGCGCGCACATGCACATGTGTGTACGGGTTGATTGGCTGAGCAGGTTGGAAAGTGACATCAAGGGGAAAAGGCAGTCGTCTCAACTCAAACAGAGAAAATAAAGTAGGTTTTATGATTATTATTGGAATTCCCCATTCTGCTGCTACTGAGGCTAAATGAGCGTGGCATACAGCACACACACACACACACACACACACACACACACACACACACACACTGATGTTTTGAAAATAAATTCATGAGCCTTTGACACACAGTCCCTCACTTTTATGCAAATCACACACACGCCCACACACACACAACCACAGCATGTAGATGTGACACACAGACAGACATTCACATATTCACAGTCCAATATTTTGAGAGTAAATGAGTGTAGCTTATGACACACACATTGTGTCTTTCGCTCTAACTCACGATCTCTCTCACACACACACACACACACACACACACACACACACACACACACAGACCAATATTTTGAGAGTAAATGAGCGTAGCTTCTGACAAGCAGAAGAGACATTCACTGGAGACAATTACCATTCCTTAGAGTGTAAAGGACGCCACACACAGTCACACAAAAACAAATACACACACAAATATGCATGCACATACATATACACACAAATGGACTATGCCCACCCTCCCGCTCCCACACACACACACACACACACACACACACACAGCAAAATAGCTGTCCCAGGCTGTGCTGACAGGAGTGTCCGTAGTGGGTCTTTGTTAGTTCTGGTTGGCCAGCCTTATTTATTGTGTGTGTGTGTGTGTGTGTGTGTGTGTGTGTGTGTGTGTGTGTGTGTGTGTGTGTGTGTGTGTGTGTGTTATTTATATACCAACAGCCTTTGTGAATCTAGACAGTGACCTAGAAGCCTACTGTCTTTTCACTTTGGCCAATTTATATTATTATATTTTACCCTCCCGTTCACATCGTGCAAATTCCCTTTTTATGGTAGTTTAATGTGTTTTCCTTTCCTTTTCGAATCAAGTCTTGTAAAATCTCCAAATTTCTCCTGCATTTTTCATGTATTTTATTGCTCTTTTCATCCAGCTTTACAGTACACAGAATTCAACGTGGTGCTGCTTCAAATAATTGAAATATAAGTCTAATAAAGACAACTCACCCTTCTCCTCCTGTTTTTAGTAATCATATATTCATTCATTATGAATACACACATAAATTAAAAATGCATGCTGTGTGCAGGGAATGGAATATACTGTACATATGATATAACATGTGCTTATTTCCGTAGCTGTAATAGAAAGTTATAATTACTTATCTGAATGTATAGTTCCGTGAGAGAAAGGAATTCATAGTAAATGAGAAGAGAAAAATACAAAACCCATAGGTGATGTTAAAGTAAAGTTATTGACCCTAAAAACGCTCTGCGTATATTACAATCACAGAGCTGGACATAACCAGTCCTTAAATGTGAGATGGATGCAATCATCCCTCCAGGTCAACTATTGAAAATATGAAATTAATATATGCGCTGGAAACCCTATTCAGGCCATCAGACTCCTTAATGAAATTCTTTAATTAATGAAAGTCCTGTACGTGAACAAGGTTTTCTTTTTTTTCTTTTTTCCTTGATTTCTTTTTCTTTCCCAGCCGGTCTGCCCAAAAAATAAATGTTTTCTATTTAAGTCCCATTTCTTGCATTTCTACAGAAGTTTAGGGACTATGGTGATACAAACTCCAGGAAATAATGAAGTTGATCATAATGATATATTCTTCCAGAAAAAATAGTACTAACCTTTAAAATGTATAAGATAAAGAAGTCTGACTGTCTTGTTTAAAATAGGGGCCGATCACTGAGACTTATAAAAAAATAATATCAAACTCATTTTAAAGTTGGGGGGGCACACAAACTGTATTTTAAAAAGTGGAGGGGACACGTCCCCCCTGTCCCCAGTGGAAATGACACCCTAGAGTGTAGTGATATGTCTAAAATGATGGCGATTGTTGTTTTATTTTCTTGACTTTTGATGTCAAAAATGCCTTGTGCTTTCTGCTGCAACCTAATTTCCCCACGGTGATACTACACAACAAGCAATAAACAAACAGACAAAAATGTTTTACCAATGTACCAAAAATATTTTATTATTTTTACACCACACGCCAATGTTAAATATCAAGTAAATAACCAGGTTGTTTTTGTATCACAGACTATATATATATATATATATATATATATATATATATATATATATATATATATATATAGTTTAGTTTTATTTTATTCCTGTGTCATGCCAAACATTACAAGACACCACCAGCCTATTTAACAGAAATCTTCCAGTCGCATAAACAAATCACGTGGAGAAAAACATAAATAACAAGAAAAAAAAACACTATATATATATATATATATATATATATATATATATATATATATATATATATATATATATATATATATATTTTTTTTTTTTATATATATATATATATATATATGTTTTTTTTTCTTGTTATTTATGTTTTATAAATATAAATGTTTAATAATATAATGTGAATGTTATATATATATATATACATATACATATATATATATATATTCATATTATATTCATATTATATTCAAAAAATGAAAACGAAAAAACAAGTGTGAAATAAAAAGACAAACAAATATCTACAAATCATCTTGTTAAAGAGCTTTTATTCTCTTCTCCCGGACTTTCTCGAGATAACATGTGAACACCCATCTCAGTCTTTGAACATCTTTATCATATTTACAAAATCCATATTTGTTTTTATCTTACTCCACAAAGCATAACATTACATACATGTACAGTGCCTTGCGAAAGTATTCGGCCCCCTTGAACTTTTTGACCTTTTGCCACATTTCAGGCTTCAAACATAAAGATATCAAAATGTAATTTTTTGTGAAGAATCAACAACAAGTGGGACACAATCATGAAGTGGAACAAAATTTATTGGATATGTCAAACTGTTTTAACAGATAAAAAAATTGAAAAAAATTGGGCGTGCAAAATTATTCAGCCCCCTTAAGTTAATACTTTGCTACAGCTGTAAGTCGCTTGGGGTATGTCTCTATCAGTTTTGCACATCGAGAGACTGAAATTTTTGCCCATTCCTCCTTGCAAAACAGCTCGAGCTCAGTGAGGTTGGATGGAGAGCGTTTGTGAACAGCAGTTTTCGGTTCTTTCCACAGATTCTCGATTGGATTCAGGTCTGGACTTTGACTTGGCCATTCTAACACCTGGATATGTTTATTTGTGAACCATTCCATTCTAGATTTTGCTTTATGTTTTGGATCATTGTCTTGTTGGAAGACAAATCTCCGTCCCAGTCTCAGGTCTTTTGCAGACTCCATCAGGTTTTCTTCCAGAATGGTCCTGTATTTGGCTCCATCCATCTTCCCATCAATTTTAACCATCTTCCCTGTCCTTGCTGAAGAAAAGCAGGCCCAAACCATGATGCTGCCACCACCGTGTTTGACAGTGGGGATGGTGTGTTCAGGGTGATGAGCTGTGTTGCTTTTACGTCAAACATAACGTTTTGCATTGTTGCCAAAAAGTTAGATTTTTGTTCATCTGACCAGAGCACCTTCTTCCACATGTTTGGTGTGTCTCCCAGGTGGCTTGTGGCAAACTTTAAACAACACTTTTTATGGATATCTTTAAGAAATGGCTTTCTTCTTGCCACTCTTCCATAAAGGCCAGATTTGTGCAGTATACGACTGATTGTTGTCCTATGGACAGAGTCTCCCACCTCAGCTGTAGATCTCTGCAGTTCATCCAGAGTGATCATGGGCCTCTTGGCTGCATCTCTGATCAGTCTTCTCCTTGTATAAGCTGAAAGTTTAGAGGGACGGCCGGGTCTTCGTAGATTTGCAGTGGTCTGATACTCCTTCCATTTCAATATTATCACTTGAACAGTGCTCCTTGGGATGTTTAAAGCATGGGAAATCTTTTTGTATCCAAATCCGGCTTTAAACTTCTCCACAACAGTATCTCGGACCTGCCTGGTGTGTTCCTTGTTCTTCATGATGCTCTCTGCTCTTTAAACGGACCTCTGAGACTATCACAGAGCAGGTGCATTTATACGGAGACTTGATTACACACAGGTGGATTCTATTTTTCATCATTAGTCATTTAGGTCAACATTGGATCATTCAGAGATCCTCACTGAACTTCTGGAGAGAGTTTGCTGCACTGATAGTAAAGGGGCTGAATAATTTTGCACGCCCAATTTTTTGGGCTTGCAAAATTTTTTTATCTGTTAAAAAAGTTTGAAATATCCAATAAATTTTGTTCCACTTTATGATTGTGTCCCACTTGTTGTTGATTCTTCACACAAAATTACAGTTTTATATCTTTATGTTTGAAGCCTGAAATGTGGGAAAAGGTCGAAAAGTTCAAAGGGGCCGAATACTTTCGCAAGGCACTGTATATACATGCTAGTTATTAGGGCTGGATCTGAATATTTGAATATTGCTTCAATGGGTAGGTATTCAATTTTCAATTTTGGGATTCGAATATTCGTATGCAGGCTGAAATACACACAGGTGGATCTTTTTTTTTTTTTTATTGGACAAAAGATTTCCCTCGGCTCTCCTGGATTACATTATTCACACCAGCTAATGTGGTCTTGAGCTGATATCAGGAGCTTAGTCAAACAGTGATTATAATGAGTGATAATAGTGATATTTTATCTGAAATTACGTCTTTAATTTTAGCCCTTTACAAAAAGTTGTGTAACAACCCACATTTGGAATTTTTTCTTAACATTGACTTTAGATATGGACATTTTTGTTTGTGAATGTGTTAGCAAAACTTTAGATTTGACATTTGTTTTGCAGGTACTTTAAAAAAAAAAAAGTTGTATTATTTACTAACACTTCTGTGTCCTCATGCATACCAGGTTACTTGAAACATTACTTTTTCAGTGGACAGGTCGTATGAGTGATGACATACAACAAAAGCACATGATTCAATGCATCATTTTAATTTTCAAAATAATTATTTTACATGTATTACATTGTATTGTTGTAGGTTAAGCCATAATATTGTTTAACATATTTCTTAAACCTCTGCAAAATAGCCTCAGGAAAGAACTTGTTTTGGTGAAACGTGCACATAGGGAGGAGAGTGTGTGATGAGAATTTTACTCAAAAATAAGATAAATATAATTAGATTGCCGGATCTAGCTTGGGGGATGTTTCCTGAATTGACCGGAGTTTAGAATGCCAACACAAAGAAAGCGGAATGTTAGGGACATCCGGCCGAAAACAGGGGACATCCGGTGGAATCTCTGGCGGCACTGGAACTATTCCGTAAATTAAATGTCGTTGATATAGACTAGGGACATCATAACCCAAACAGAATTAACTAAAGGTGCATTTCAAACGTTCAAATGTATTTTCAAAGCCTGGTACTACGGCTGAGGTTAGCCAATCACTATTCAGCCACTAAGTTTCTCTGAACCTGAGAGGTAGTCTAACCTCGAGGTCAGCCTTGTTGTCTTTTCGGGCTCCTGGGGTCAAGAGGACTCTGCCAGAAGTCGCTTGACGCATGCAATGTGGAGAATACTGTGGCACCAGTTAGCTTTGGAGTAGTCTATATCCACAACATTCCACTTCCAGGATTGCTCCGGTGCCGCCAGAAATTCCGCCGGTTGTCCTTTTTTTCGGTCGGATGTCCGTCACCTTCCTCTTTCTTTGTGTTTGCGTTCTAAACTCCGGTGGATTTCTGAGGACTATGGTTAACTGCTCCTCAGATCTCTGCAGAGTAAATCCAGACAGCTAGCTAGACTATCTATCCAATCTGAGTTTTCTATGTTCCACCAAAACAAGTTCATTTCCGAGACTACTTTGCAGAGGCACTGTTGCTCCGTCTAGCGTTTAGCGCCACCCAATACAATTGGTTTAAAGAAATGCCAATATATCAGAGCACAGTTTTCTCCCATCCTGGAATGCTGTGTGGACCTAAATACCTATTCTGCACATTGTCATAATGATAGGATAATGTAATAGAGAGTGTTGTTTTTCACAAGGACAAATCTCTTCTGTTGCCTGCATGATGGCCGTAGAGCTTTGAGACAATCAAAGGGACATAGAAACTCATTTGCACGCTAATATTCACTCGCATGCACTTATAATCATCTGTAATAACACTAATGTATGGAGGAAATCAAAACGAGAGAGAGAAGAGAGAGAGAGAGAGAGAGAGAGAGAGAGAGAGAGAGAGAGAGAGAGAGAGAGAGAATATAAAAAAAAATAATTTCAAAAGTTTGTGTGACTCATTTGAACAAAACACAATTAGGGATGCACCGAAACGGAAATTCTTTGGCCGAAGCCCGACAAAATGAAAAACTTGGCCGAAACCCAATAACCGAACATGGTTTTTCCCAATTTATTTTGGCAATTTTTCAAAATTTTGTCTTGCTTTTCAAAGACCAATCAATAAATCAATGACAAAACAACCCTTTAAATATTTTTAATAAACACTCAACATGTTTTAAACATTCCAGCAGGCATTATACCAACAAAGCACAATATGACTTAAAATAAATAAATAAAAAATATATATATTTGTTTTTGGCCATGTTTGAGCCCTCTTCTTCAATAGCCTATATTAGGCCTATAACTGACAGCTGAAAAGATGTAACATACACCTAACACAAAAAAGTGTATTAAAAAAAAGTGGATGGATCCAAAACAAATGAATAATCGTCCTTGACATTAGCCTATTTAGCCTACTTCTTCAGGAAAAGTGTCAGGTTCTTCTTCATGAAAAGGAGCTTCTCTGCTTTCTCAAATGACAGCCTCTTCTCATCGATGTCATGAGATGCAGTGCTAAATAGTCTCTCGCTGTCGCTGCTTGTGTATGGAGCAGATATATACTGTATACATTTGACAGTTGCTCATTTTAAAACAATGATGCCTCAGAGATAATGAAATGGTTGAAAACTGGTATAGGCCTACTATTTTTCCACACTGAAAATAGTACATAATTTAAAATATAGGACACTTTACAATTATGTTCCATTAATGTTATTGACTGCATTTACTCACATTAACTGACAATGAGCAATACATTTCTTAAAGTATTTATTAATCTATATAATTGGGAGGGAACTGGCCACCCTTGCCCCACCCCCCACTGCAATTTATTTAACTAATGTTGACAAATGAAAACTTTTATAAAGTTTTACCAAAATATAAATTAAATATTTCATTCCTTTCTCATTCAAGTAGCCTACCTGCATGCCACATGTGAAATGTCGGGAAAGCGGTCTTGATTGGTCATCCAATATCCGAGAGGGTTATTGCTCCTGGGGATGGGAACGCACGCCCCCTCTCGAGACGCTGTGCTGTGTGGAGAAGAATACAAATGGCTATACGCTTCAACCCCTTCCTCTTACCGGCGTGGTAAAAACTATCATGCTATCTTGAGTTCAGATAACGGCTCTGACGCCTTGCACACATGTGGTGCCGTAGGCGTAGCCCGGTCACTCCTGCACTGTGTAAACAGCAGGAGCGAGTGCCCACTCAGTATGTGCGGTGCTACACAGTCACTCCTCATCCCCGGCCTACTGAGCAGTTGAGCTTGTCCTCTGTCTTGCATTACGGGCCCTTTTTCTCTCTGCGCTGTCACCCCCCTCTCCTGCGTTGTGCGTCCTCTTACCGTCTCTATTAGGGCTGCACGATATGAGGAAAATACGTGATATGCAATAACATTGTTGAATATCGTGATGGCGATATTACTTGCGAAAAAGAACAGATATTAAAATGTTCTCAGTTCTGCCTTTCTGCCTCTTTCAGTATTCTGCTAAAATACAACAAATTGCTTGTTGAATTTAAAACAAATGAAAGGAAATAATTTCTAACATTCTTTTATTGAACAAATTGAAAATTGAATTGAATATAAAAGACAGCACAAAAAAGTGCTGTTTCCAAAAGATAATTTCTTTCAACTAACAAAATATCTTGTGAATTCTCGATATGTTGCAGTCTTTCATGATGTGTTTATTGCTCCAGTGTATATAGCGATGAAAATAAACAAAAACAGGAGCCCTAGTCTCCATCACCAAGCGGCTTTTCCAAATCCAACTCGGCCTGGATCGTTTCTCGTGTGCGCTACTTTTTCCCTACATCCAAGTAGTGATCGTTATTCCGTGGATCAAGTACAGTCGCGATGCAGTGATGGGGGTTTGGAGTCCGCCTGACTAAATCTATGTTGACAGCCCTTTAAGAGTGCACTTTTACTTGTTTTCACTCCGTGACTTGTGTCAGCTTCGTTGTTTAGAAGACGCTTTAGTGCTGCATGTAAGGGGATAACATCTGCCACAGATGCATCAGATGAGCTTATCTCCTTTGTTATCTGCTCAAAGGGAGCTAGAAGAGAGAGGGCGTTCTCGATTAACACACACTGTGAATGTCGCAGGCAGATCATGATCTGTTGTGTATGCAGCCAGGACTCGCTTTTGTGCAAAAAGGCTTTCCAGCAATAATATGTACCATTCCACCTTTTGCTCACATCTTCTTGGAGACATTTTGGTGGCATTCCGAACTGCTCTTGGATAGATTGTTGGCATGCATAGGCAAGCATAGAATGCTTAAAGTGGCCAGCAATTTTCCTGCCTATTGCTATCACATCTGACTCAACAATCCCTAGTCGCTAGTTGAATTGTGTGTGCCATGTCTTCCATGGCTTTGGTCATATTTCTTGCATTGTCACTGACTACCGCATGCACTTTAGATCGGTCGAGACGGCAAGTGTCAAACATGCTGGCGAATGCCTCGGAGATCACTGAAGTTGTATGGGACCCCCTTTTGTAAGAAGCCAATCTCTCAAGGTTCTCAATTGATTCTTCAGGGCAGACAACTTTCTTCACCTGCTACGCCAGCCAGCCTTCAACTGCCACCATCTGCCTCCTGCCAGTTTATCAGTAAATTTTAGTTTTTCTTTGGCAATAAACACCCTTCAAACCATCTCCGTCTCGTCTCTGCACTTTGGGGTCCGACCAAACAGAAGTCAGCGGGCCCTAACATCCCAGGACGGATGTACCGTCCTGTAGCACTTACTCCAAGTATGATAAAGTGCTTTGAGAGGCTGGTAAAGGACCACATCATCTCAAAACTCTCCCCCACATTTGACCCATCCCAGGTTGCTTATTGCTCCAACCACTCCAGAGAGGAGGACATCTCCTCTGTAATCCACCTGAGCCTGGCACATCTGGAGGAGAAGAACACACATGTGCGAATGCTGTTAGTGGACTTTAGCTCGGCACTCAACATGATCATCCCCCAGCATCTGGTAAGCAAACTGGGACCCATGGGCCTCAGCACCGACCTGTGTAACAGGCTACTGGACTTTCTAACAAACAGACCTCAGTCTGTGAGGGCTGGTAATAACATCTCCAACGTATTCTCCCTGAGCACCACATCCCCTTAGGGCTGCGTCCTGAGTCCAATACTGTTTCCCATGATGACCCACGACTGCCATGCCAGGTTTAGTACAAACCACATTGTAAAATATGCAGATTACACAACAGTGGTGGGCTTCATCCAGGACAACAATGAATGGGCCTTCAGAGAGGAGGTGAAACAGCTTGTGGACTGGTGCAGCATGAACAACCTGCTCCTGAATGTGGACAAAAGGAGCTCATTGTTGACTTCAGGAGAAACCAGCACAGTCACACACCACTCATCATAAACAACACATTAGTACCAAGTTCCTAGGGGTGCAAGTCACGGACAGTCTATCAAGGTCCCCTACACCACCTCTCTTGTTAAGAGAGCACAGCAGCGACTTAACTTTCTGCGCCGGATGAGAAGAGCACATCTTCCCCCTCAGATTGGAAGAGAGTAGTGAGGACAGCGGAAAATATCATTGGGTCGTCACTGCCTTCCATGCAGGACCTTGCACACAAACACAACAACACAACAGACCTCACCCATCCCCATCATGGACTGTTCTCTGCTGCCATCTGGCAAGAGGTTCTATTGCTATTGGGTTCCCCAGTCATGAAGATTTCTTTCGCACCCTTGTGCCCTGCACGGACCTATATTATGTCCACAGTTACTGTATATCACAGTTGAGCGCCCATAGATCTGCTCCCAGTTTTTCTTCAGCGAGCAAGCAGTTTGAAGACTTTGAAGAACAGCGGTGTCCGCCCATGTACCGACTGACGGACCGGCTACATCCTTTCCACCTAGTCAGATCTCCACCCAGGCTGCCAGGCGTGCCTCGAACCCCTTCTCCAGGCTGGCACCCCGCCAGTCACCAGCAGTTCTGCGCCCGCTTACCGACGGATGTACCGAAGCAGCAGACGATGGCAGCCGGCCGGACAGTCGGGTAAAGTAAGGACACCACCAGCGGCGACACCCAGACATCCCGGAAAGGGACCTCTTTGGCGGGCACGAGTCCGCTGACTCATTCCCCCCAATTGGGGGGACTGGAGCTCGAAACAGCAGAGGATTATGGAGCCCCGCCACTCGGTTGTCTCCGTTCCAGAAGGGGAGCTCCGCACCAGCGGCTTTTCTCCACCGCAGCTGGCGGGGCTCCCTGCACACCCCTGTGTGAATGTTGAGTAGCATTCCCCAACCCGGGAGACGGGCGGCTCCGATGTCTCGCTATGCACCATTCACCAGGGCTCAAGGCAACACGGAAACAGAGTTCCTAGCGGTCCCGCCACTGCGGTAGAGCTTGGCCTCCATTCCGCCCCTGAAGGCCCCTTTTTTCGGCCGACGGAGCCCACACCGCCGTCTCCCCGAACCAGGTCCATGCTCGCTTCACTGACCGTGCGTACCTGTGTACCGCCTAGGTGACTGCGGCGCAGAACAACATCGCTCTGCTGTCTCAGCCATGATCGCTAAGCTTTATCTGTTCCCCGCCAAGGCTGGGGTAGCTCGCTTACGCCCTACCATGGGGCTGTAATGACTGGGCACCCACTTCTCACAGCACAGGAAGGGCTCAGCGTTCTCTGTTGCTATGGCAACAGACAACACACGGATGTGCGCACGCCCCCTCTCGAGACGCTGTGCTGTGTGGAGAAGAATACAAATGGCTATACGCTTCAACCCCTCCCTCTTACCGGTGTGGTAAAAACTATCATGCTATCTTGAGTTCAGATAACGGCTCTGACGCCTTGCACATATGTGGTGCCGTAGGCCCAAGGACAGACAACATGACAGCAGCGGCGTACATCATCCATCAAGGCGGCGTGCGCTTGGTTCGGCTGTTAGAAATAGTCATGAGCCTACTGCTGTGGGCACACAGACAGATATTTTCCGGGGGGTTTTGAAACGCGCGACAGACCTGATGTTGAGTGGCGCTCCCTCTCACGAGTGGAAATTGAATCCCACTCTCGTGCAGATGCTGTGGAACAGGTTCGGGGAGAGGGAAAGTGGATCTGTTCGCCTCACGAGAAAATACGCAGTGTGCACTGTGGTTCTCTATGAAGACACGGGACAATCCGCCTCTCGGCGTGGATGCCTTTTCCCATCAACCATGGGGGCTCTTATTTGCTATGGCAACAGACAACACACGGATGTGTGCGCGCCCCCTCTCGAGACGCTGTGCTGTGTGGAGAAGAATACAAATGGCTACACGCTTCAAGCCATGTCTTACCGCTGTGGTAAAAACTATCATGCTATCTTGAGTTCGGATAACGGCTATGACACCTTGCACACATGTGGTGCCGTAGGCACTGTGTAAACAGCGGGAGCGAGCGCCCACTCAGTATGTGCGGTGACTCCTCACCCCCGGCCGTCTGAGCAGGATGGGGAGAGCTCTGACTCAATGACTGCCCCGCCATGCATCTCCAGCATAGCGGCGCACTCTCTGTTGCTATGGCAACAGACAACAGGATGCTGCCACTGAAAACAGCGCTCCTCCTCGCCTTGACGTCGGCTAAGAGAGTGAGTGATTTATGCGCATCCTGGTTTCCAACCCTGGTTCCCAACCATGGTTCAACTACTGGCGGGGTCCCCATGCAACTGCCGTAGCGCAGGGACACGCTGTCACAGCTGGACGGTGCAATATTCCACCCCACCTGTAATAAGCCAGCGGCTGTGGGCCTGGCCGCTGAGCGGGAACGTTTGGAGAAGCTAGGCTTGCCCCCTGCCGTTGTGCGCACAATCCAGGGCGTGACAGCCCCCCTCTACCATGGCGTGTTATGCTGGACGATGGTCCGCTCCCAGCGCCGGTGTGTAGAGAAAGGGACAGAACCCACATCGTGTCCTCTGCCCCTCGTGTTAACCAAACATTGGTGGATAATGATTTGGCTCCTTCTACAGTTAAAGTCGTTGTGGCGCCTTTTCATCCTGCCACGAAGGCTATGGGGAGAGGTTGGTTTTTGCGCACCCCCTGGCGAAGCGTTTTTTGAAGGGAGTCAGACGACAGAAACCTGTTGTGCGCTCTCTCACACCTCAATGGGATTTAACCCTGGTGCACCGAGCTCTGGGGAATCCTCCTGTCGAGCCTCTAGCACAAGTTTCTCTCAGGATGCTGTCACTGAAAACAGCGCTCCTCCTCGCCTAAGAGGGTGAGTGATTTATGCGTGCTGTCGGTTTACCGTCCTACCTCTCTATTAGAGGTGACAGGAGCACGGCTACTTTACAGCCAAATCCTTCATTTACGGCAAAAGTTTTAACAAACTCTTTTCTGTCGAGGATGTATTCCCTTGAGGGTTTTTTCCCCCCACCTCATAACAACGGCGCGGAAGAGGCGTCTCACCGTCTTTGCCCGGTGCGTGCATTATCCCAGTATGTTTTACACACGGCGGACATCAGACGTACACAGTAGCTGTTCGTTCAATACAGAGAGCGCTTATAAGGCATAGCTCTCTCAAAACAGCAGTTGTCTCACTGGCTGTGTGAAGCTATCACACAAGCCTTTAGCTCAGAGGGGGTGGAACCCCCTCAAGGCATCCGGGCTCACTCCACAAGAGCGCTATCAGCATCCACGGCCCTCCTCAGAGGCGTGACGTGGCTGACATCTGTGTAGCAGCTTCCTGGGCATCCCCATGCCCGTTCATCCATTTTTATCTGCGTGATGTGTCAAAGTCCTCCATGAATCACTCAGCCTTATCCACACTTGGCGGCAGATGACGTGCTGTTGGATTTGTTTGCTGCACTTAAGTGGGTGAGAACTGCGGGTTTTTTGCGGCTATTAGTTGTGACATTAATCTTTTGCCATTATAAAGCACAACCTACATGACATGGGCCTTACAATCGGAGTAATAGGCCAATTCATAATCATGATAGGGTTTTTTTATCAAAATAATATGTTGTTTGATACATTAAAACTTAATAGAAAATAGAAAGAGGAACTAGTCTATGATCTGCTTGTGGACCTTATGTCGCAGGTGGCATTGATTACATTAGCTTCGCTCTTGACCCAATCGCGACAGCTCTTAGAGGGCAAAGCCTATATGAAATAGAACGAAAGTTACGTATTGTAACTCCAGATTCTATGAGTATAGGCATAGCCCCCTAGGATTCAGGCCACCGGCTTCAACAACTTTGGCTGAAGAAAAATGTTGATGTTGGGAGCAGATCTATGTTTGCGCAACTGTGATATTGCGAACGTGATAGAGGCCCGTGCAGGGCACAAGGGTGCGCAAAGGGATAAACCCAATAGCAACAGCTCTTAGAGGGCTATGCCTATACTCATAGCATCCGGTTCAGAACGACCAGATTCTGCAACAGCTTCTTCCCACAAGCCATCAGACTCCTGAACTTGAAATAACCCCCCTTAATAAACCTCTGCAGTGGGTCTCATGTGGACTATTTTTATAAACGTTGTCAAGTAAGTTGAAATCCCTGACGTAGGCCAACAAGTGGAAAACAAGGGACTTTCCATCATTAGTCTCTATCCAGGAAGATTGTGGACTCTTTGCATAAGTAGGTGATGAAATGCACAATGAATAATAGCTAAAAGTTAAAAGGTGATTTTAATGCTACAAGCAAAACATGTAAGGTAATTTGAAAATTATTTATGAAGAATGTAACCATTTGAGACAAAATGTATTAAGCAAAGAGGAAGTAATTTATTAGGAAATATGTTGAAATGTTGAAGCTACGAGGGAGAAGGCATGTAGACCAAGAGAGAGAGGAAGTGACTCGTGCGCATGTACAAACACACAAACTTGCCAACAGATACTTACACACAAACTTGCCAACACATACACATACGGACACACATACAGACCACAGCGCACACACATTTTTGAAAGGATAAAAATAAGCAACTCAGGGTGGATCGGGGTTAAGTCCTTCAGCCGGCTCTCGGGTTCAAGACTTGCTGTTCGATCGACCACATCGGAGCAACTCATCTTTGGACTTAAAAATTCAACTGAAGAGATAGAGCAACGAACAAAGCCATTATCGCAGAGAGAGGATCTCCTATTACTTACGGCCGGTACAGGAGTGTCGGATAGAAGAAGGAATAACCATCCCCACCCGGCCTAAGGATTACAATTTGGATTTTAAGGAGCACTCTTTCGTTCACCCTGCCAACAGTGACTGTTTTGGATACGAGACTTTGCGGACTTTTGGAGTGAATCGGGAGTCTCAACAGCAATCCAGCAGTATGGCAGGCTAGGAAGGACTGTACTGACGAGCACATCCCTTCCCTCTCTCTCCCTACAAAACTGGACATTCAATCTTCCAGCTACAAGCCTTTACATCAGGGGTTTGGATTTAAACTAATTTTACTTACGAATAATTGGTTAAGCTAATCACTTTGAAATAAATAATTAATCAGTGTTTTAATAATTAAATGCATTATGCAATTTCCTTGCTAAATTCTGCAATAAAGCTATCATTGAAGTTAAAGATTAAATTGTGGACATTGGATTCATGACGCCTCACTAAGGCAAGAATTCTTAAGGAGTGTGTGTGTATAACAACAAAGTTAGGTTCTAATAGGTTGCTCTAGCCATAGAAATTAAACAGACCCTTGGGGCTCACTGTAAGAGCCACTAAAACCAATCCTAGAAATTAACAAGTGCACAGATCATTTAGAGGAGAGTTGCCGTTAACGTGACTGGTGCGGTACCTGCCCCCGGCCATTCGGTCAGGTGCAGTGCTAGTGTAAGCAGGGTAGACGTACGGAGGAAGGCAGTTAGAAGCTAGGCGTGTCTCCTCGCCACCAGCTTAAATAGTCCCTTTAACCTAATAGGGTAATACTCATAGGCAAAGAGGCTCGGACCATTTAAACGGAGACCTGGTCCAGGACCTCCTTAAGGGGGGTTAACTCGGGGATCTAACAAGTGGCGCCCAACGTGGCGCTAGACGATTGAGGATCATCTGGCCTAAGGAAGAACCCCAGTGGAGGAAAAATCCATTGCTGGTCGTGTGACGACCCGAGGAGAGGCATGCAGCAGAGACGACATCTGCCCGAGCACCGGAGAGGCGTGCAGCAGAGACGACATCTGCCCGAACGCCAGAGAGGTGTGCAGTGGAGAGACCAAATGCCCGAGCGCCAGGAGGAGTGACCATAGAGGGCAGTCAAGCTGCACCCAGTAGACGGCGCTGAGTGGCCCAGCTGGTCTGCGACTCATCCCCGACCCGAGGTACAAGGGAGGCTTTGAGGAGCAGACAACTCGCACAGACAAAGACAACAGGAAGGCGATGGCGGAGGCTGCGAATCAGCCACAGTCGCCTAACCCAGCCGGACCTATGGAAGGATGAAAATAGATCGATATGTACAACAGAGAAGAATTGTCTTTGTCGGAAGCGAGAAGTGGGAAGAAACACCCAAGGGAATGGTGGTTCCAGAAGAGTCCGTGGTGGGAGTGGTGCAGGCCGTACATGAAGCATTAGGCCATGCGGGCACCAAACCCACATGGGTAGAATTGGAAAAGCAGCAGCTTTGGGTTCCAATAAGCCAGATTCAACAAATCCTCAAGAACTGCGAAGTGTGTGGTCAATACAACGCAGGGCGCAGAGGACAACGAACGACAGGCTTAACCATAAAAAGCACCGTTCCATGGGGATCAATATGCATGGACGTGGCCGGCCCATCGGGGGTGACGGGGAAGAAAGGTGAGAAATACCTTTTGGTGCTAGTAGACTCTATGTCAGGCTATGTGACAGTTAAACCAGCAAGAAAGGCTAACGGCAGCAGTATAGTTGGCATGCTGGAACAAGTGTGCTCCTCTTTGGGGGTGCGAACCGACAATGGGATGCATTTCCACAATGCACAAGTAGACCAGTGGTGCCAGCGGAACGGGGTAATGAGGGTTTATTCGCCTCCTTACACCCCTCAAGCTAACGGCATTGTGGAACAGACCATTGGGCTGGTGGAAAACTGGATTGGGAAAAACGCCAACAACAAAGAATGGAGTACTAAGGCCCTGGAGATAGGTGTGGCTCTGAACGACAGGTATCGAGTCGACAGACCCCCCCCCTTCGGCAGAGCTGAACGGCCGCCCATTTACGTCACAAGAAATGGGGCGGGGTAACGAGAATAAGAAGCAAGCTCCGGAACTGAAAGTCCCATTCCATGTCGGACAGAAGGTGTGGGTCAAAGCAAGAGAGCACCCTACGGGCACTGCAGTCAAAGCTAAGTACGACAAAGCTGACATAGTAGAAAAGATCCTAGATAGTAACACAGTGTTACTAAAGGAGAAGGGAACCCAAGGAGTTGAGCAGCTTAAACCAATTCCCAGCTAGAAGCTAACCAGGAACCAAAAATCGCCAATAACACACCAAACATACCACCCTACATCAGATTGGCCACTGTCTATGGGGTGGTTGCCTTAAGGAGGACAACCTCAGGATTCTGGGCAGGCCGAGGCAGAAAGCAGGCAAATGTCTCCAATGTGTGCCGGGAGGCGGTCTCCTCTGTCTGCCAGACACGCTGTGTTGTTATTGATTTAGTCTGTATCAAAGCCAAGCGCATTATTTACAGGAGTTTTACTGTCTGTCAGACTCAAAATTCCAGATCCAAATTTGAGCAGCTTCTGTCGTGTTTACTGTTGAAGCGGAGTCTAACATTGCTACTTCTTTCTGTTTTATGGCAGATTGCAACCATTGCTTTAAAAAGTTGCATGCTGCCCCCATTGTTACAACACATTCTCATGAACGGGTTCGGAAGATATCGTAGGAAAACGCATCCACACCAATTTTATGATATCCTACGAAATTAGGTGACTGTCAGCTGGTCAAGTGACAACCGGTTGCATGACAGCTACGTTTAATAAGTTTATTTGATATAGCACTTTTCACAGACAAAATCACAAAGTTCTTCACATGATAAACATTTATACAAAACATAGTAAGTTGTAAAACTAAAAAGATTAAAAACAATCATTAAAAGACACATGAATCAAAAGCAAATTTAAACAAGTGCGTCTTCAGCTGCTTTTTAAAAGCTTCAACAGAGACTGCAAAATGTAAGACAATAGGAAGGGCTTTCCAAAGGTTTGGAGCCACCGCTTCAAAGGAACGGTCACCTCTAGTTTTTAAACGGGTGCGTGGGAAAACCAGTAATCCCTGGTTAGAAGACCTGAGGGGCCTGTCCGTAGTGTACGAATGGAGCAGGTCCAAGATATACACTGGAGCCTGACCATGCAAAGCTTTATAAGTCAGAACCAAAACTTTAAATTTCAACCTGAAGTTAATCGGAAGCCAATGTAATGAGTATAAAATCGGAGTGATGTGCAACATCTTGCTAGACCTGGTCAGCAGCCTTGCAGCAGAATTTGGGACTATTTGTAGACGGTCCTGGGACGATTTGCTGAGACAGGTGAAAATAGAGTTGCAGTAATCAAGCCGAGATGAAATAAAAGCATGAATGATCATCTCAAGCTCAGAATGTGAAACAGTTTGGCAATATTTCTTAAATGAAAGAAACATGTGCGGGTCAGAGATTTAATATGTTGATCCAAGTACATGCTATTATCAAATATAACAATAACAATAACAATTTTTCAGCTGACTAATCTTGGAAGCTAAAGTGTCCGGAGCAACAATAAGGTCTTCGGTCTTATTTTCATTGAGCTGTAGAAAGTTGTTTGCCAGCCAATCCTTGATCGAATTGAAACATTTATGCAATTTCAACACTTTATCAGTGTCTTCTGGCTCAAAAGAGACATACAGCTGAATGTCATCTGCATTGAAGTGATAAGAAATATCTCCAACTTGGCTAATTATATGTCCCAGGGGGAGCGTGTACAATGCAAATAAAAGCGGACCTAACACACTGCGGGACCCCACAGGAAAGGGACGCAGTTTCTGAGGAATAGGGACCAAGAGACACAGAAAAACTTCTATCTGATAGATAGGAGGTGAACCAATCCAGGGCGCTTCCTGAGATACCAACCCAATGCTTAAGTCTTTCAAGCATGATGTTATGATCCACTGTATCGAAAGCGGCACTAAGAACCAGCAGCACCAAAACAGAGCATTGACCCTTGTCAGAAGGCATTAATAAATCGTTGGATACTCTAAGAAGAGCGTATTCAAGGCCGTATTCCGAGTTTTTCTGCCAAGTCTCCGTCAGGAACAAGAAATCAAGGCACCTATTAATAAGCAAATCATTCAGAATAAAAGATTTGTTTGTAATGGATCGAGCATTTATCAGCGCCATCTTGAGAGGTACTGCTAGGTACAGCAGGGGCCCGGTCCAGGGGACGCAGATACCTTGGAAGTGATCCACCAGAGCGTTTCTTTTGGGTGGACGGCCTAATTGTTAAAATGGTCTGTATGGGACAATAGAGTGGTGATTGTGTAATTGCCACTGATGGGCTGTAGGGGGAGATGTCACTGCTGACAATGTCTTGAGAGAAAGAAGTGGTACTGAGAGAAGAAGAGTTTGCGAAGGGGGTGTGTGGTGTAAACTGTCATTCATGTGCGGCGGACTGTACAGCGTGCTGTATGTTAGCTGCTAAAAACGAGCTGCCCAGCTTGTTTGGATGGACACCATCGTTCCTTAAATAGGAGGAGCGGTTCCAAAACAAGTCAAAATTGTCGATAAATCCAAAATTATGGGCACAGCAGCTGTACTGGAGCCAGGTGTTAAGATTCAGAAGCCGGCTGAATAGCGCTGAACCGCGGGACACCGTTGGCAAGGGGCCACTGATAAAAACTGATTTGCCACAGAGCTCTAAAAGGCTAAAAATGTCGTTAAAATCTTTCCTTGTCTTCACCGATTCCCGACGTGTCATATCATTATGACCCACATGGATAATCACCCGATTTATGGAGGGTGAAAGAGACTGCAGTAGACCAGGCAGTTTCTCCAGAAGGACTGGGACCGTTGCTCCCGGAAAACAGCGAGTTATGGCGTTAAAAAAGCGTATGTTTCTGGAAATGCTGTCACCCACTATCAGAGTTGCCGGGGCAAAAAGGGGACAAGGAATCTGAAGGGTGAGCTGCTCATGGCAGCAAGGAGTACGGACTCTACTGCATGACGGGACAGGAGAATTTTGTGAGCCCGCTGAAGGAGGAAGCCCACCACATTGACGAAGCACAGCCCCTTTGAGGATCCTGCGCCAAGCAGAGGCGGTCGAGGTCAAGGAGGAGGGAGGCCGCCAAGCTGACTTCCAGTGGCGGTTGGCCTACGGGGTTGACAGGCGTTGTGGAGGTGACCCGATTTGGTCGTAGCGGAGCTGCAGAGGCAGCTCCGCCTCTCCACAGCTAAAACAGCATATCGGTTGGAGAGTGACAGGAGAGGTGGAGAGACGGTCCCATCAGAGCCCCTCTTGCGGCTACGGACCACCACGTCAACCCAAGCTGACCCATGGAGTGGAGTAGAGCACGAAGAGGGCCGCTGACATGTGGCTGGGTCCCACGCCACAGTGTCCTGCAGGGCCGAGTCAAGAGAAGCCAACCTCCGAGACTGTTCACTGGCCAGATCCACATAACTGGAAAATAAGGAGTCCTTCCTCCGAAGTTCTTCCGACAGCCATAGGATGTCTTCTTTGAGGTTTGTTATTTGTTTATTTGCCTTGATTAAAAGTGCACTGCCCTCTTTAAAACCGACGCAGCTATCACAGGCCGTCGTGGAGAGAATGCTAGCTGCTACGGCTATAGACGTTGTCTTTGTGCAGCGCAGTCTTTACAGTTAAATTTAGCCGAGGAAAATGTTACTGTGAGCTGGGTATAGGGCACCGTGATAAGCCGGGTACCAGTCACTGTGAGGTGCTGATCATTTCAGAGTTGAGTTTAGCTGACAAAAGGTGACTTTGAGCCGCGTACAGGGCACAACGAGGTTATGGTTGTTTCAGCAGCCATTGCGTCATGCTGCGACAACAGTTAAGTTTAAACACCAAAACGACTAAAGACTAGAAAAAGATTGTTGTTTGGATTAAAACACCGATCCACTTAAATAGTACTCCTGGGACAGTTTCATGTGTTTCCTGGATGAAAGGCGGCATGAAACTCGACACCCCCACTTGAAAGCCTTGTTTTTTTGTCCCAGTACTCCCGGGACACGAACATGCGTTTCCTGGGTGAAAGTCTTGGGTGTTTTCCTCATGCCACAAACTCCACTCCCCGGCTTGAAAGCCCTGTGTTGTATGAACCATCTATCCCCCCCGGCTTCTCGGCAAATCTTCGCACTCTTATACAGCAGCAGTCAATGTGCTGCTGACAGTAATACGTGGAATACATACAAATTACAGAGCATTACTGTTCTTAGCTATATGTACGAATGGTTCATGAGAACAGCCTGATCGTTGAGTCTATGAGTCACGTTCTTGCAGTTCTTCAAAATAAAAGTCCTCTGCTACTTTCATGTCATTATTGATATGTGAATACTGTTCAAAGAAACACATGTCTAATATGTCAGGGATTCTGCAATCTGATTCCTGTGTCTGGACATCAGTCATCACAGCTGTTACAGCAGAATGTTTGGTGGCAACTTAACATCATTTTTTCTCAGGGAATAATCATCCAGTCAAAGATTTTTAGCTTTTTTACTATGCTTTATTTAGATGCCATAATAATTTGGATTAGGCATTTTGTTCTGCTGATATATGCTAAATAGACTATGACATGCAATAATCTATACATGAACAGTAAAGCAAGACTAAAAGTCTACAGACCCCTGTTAAACCCTAGAGAATGCAATGTCAGTTACACCCCACCAATGTGTATCCTTACTGCATTAATGCAGAGAATGTCCTGCCTGCCACAAGTAATGAAGAAGTCATCCACATGCATCCTGTAACATCTCAACTTTACAACAAACATTCATGAAATCTGAATATAGATTTTAGACTTTTCAGAAACTGTTATTTTTCTCAATCCTATATATATATATATATATATATATATATATATATATATATATATATATATATATATATATATATATATATATATATATATTAGTTGCAGTATTTATGTTTTAATCAGACATAATTATATTGGCAATGTTTACATACAGTGTATTTTAAATTTTATTTTATTTCAGTTTACCTATTGAATGTTTTGGATTAAAAAATGACACATCTGTTTTGTCCAATTCTAAGTTTATATCAGTTAAAAATATACAAAAACTCAAGTCATACAAGTTGTGTATATTCTGTGTATGTATGGCATACTGTATATGTGTGTGTGTGTGTGTGTGTGTGTGTGTGTGTGTGTCAGTTGTGGTGGTGAGGAGAGCTTGTTATACTCTGACAGGGCGAGACCGTTGGGGTGAAATGCATGATGGGATTCTGTGATGAGCAGGAAGAGTTTGAATAAACATGGCTGATTTCAGCTCACCCCATTGTGTGTTTGTGTGTGTGTGTGTGTGTGTGTGTGTGAGAGAGAGACCATCAGGCCTGTCTGTTTGTGCTGTGTTCACTGAAGCTTTTTATTGAAGCCCTCATGAATCTTTTTCCCTCTCAAATATTCAGTCCTTCCCTTGCTCTATCCTGCTTCCTCTCCTTGCTGACTTCTCAGCTTCATCTTTTACTCCCTTGTTGACGTCCTCTTCAGACTGCATCACTCATTCCCTCTTATTTCCAACTCCCCCTCCACCACCATCTTCATCACTCTCTCCATTGGTTTTTGTCTTCCTTCCTTCCTTTCTTTCTTTTTTTTTTTGCTTAAAGGGGACCTACGCCAATTTTCAAAATGTATACGTTCTAAGACAGTCTAACAATATAAGTAAACATGAGCAATTCACTCTCAAATCCAAAACCTTGGGTGACTACAGAAAAACTTAAATTTGTGATGTCATCAAGTATAAAGTATGGAACTGCTCCATAGACAATGAAAGATGTTATAGCACAGACTGAGAGCACCCAGGGGAATGTTCGTAGTATATGGCCCATTTTCTGTTTTACAACTAGGAACATTACATAAGGGATAATGTAGAGTGAGAGGGTCATTATTGCGAATTCAACCTCGACAGGGTGATGCAGGACGGTCTTAAATCAACCTGAAGGGGTTTTATTTGCAGTAATGACCCGCTTGCTCTACATTACCCTGCTTATTACAGCACCTGCAACATTGTGGATGTTTGGATTATATACAGTGCCTTGCGAAAGTATTCGGCCCCCTTGAACTTTTTGACCTTTTGCCACATTTCAGGCTTCAAACATAAAGATATAAAACTGTAATTTTTTGTGAAGAATCAACAACAAGTAGGACACAATCATTAAGTGGAACGAAATTTATGGGATATTTCAAACTTTTTTAACAGATAAAAAACTGAAAAATTGGGCGTGCAAAATTATTCAGCCCCTTTACTTTCAGTGCAGCAAACTCTCTCCATAAGTTCAGTGAGGATCTCTGAATGATCCAATGTTGACCTAAATGACTAATGATGAAAAATAGAATCCACCTGTGTGTAATCAAGTCTCCGTATAAATGCACCTGCTCTGTGATAGTCTCAGAGGTCCGTTTAAAGAGCAGAGAACATCATGAAGAAGAAGGAACACACCAGGCAGGTCCGAGATACTGTTGTGGATAAGTTTAAAGCCAGAATTGGATACAAAAAGATTTCCCAAGCTTTAAACATCCCAAGGAGCACTGTGCAAGCGATAATATTGAAATGGAAGGAGTATCAGACCACTGCAAATCTACGAAGACCCGGCCGTCCCTCTAAACTTTCAGCTCATACAAGGAGAAGACTGATCAGAGATGCAGCCAAGAGACCCATGATCACTCTGGATGAACTGCAGAGATCTACAGCTGAGGTGGGAGACTCTGTCCGTAGGACAACAATCAGTCGTATACTGCACAAATCTGGCCTTTATGGAAGAGTGGCAAGAAGAAAGCCATTTCTTAAAGATATCCATAAAAAGTGTTGTTTAAAGTTTTCCACAAGCCACCTGGGAGACACACCAAACATGTGGAAGAAGGTGCTCTGGTCAGATGAAACCAAAATTGAACTTTTTGGCAACAATGCAAAACGTTATGTTTGGCATAAAAGCAACACAGCTCATCACCCTGAACACACCATCCCCACTGTCAAACATGGTGGTGGCAGCATCATGGTTTGGGCCTGCTTTTCTTCAGCAGGGACAGGGAAGATGGTTAAAATTGATGGGAAGATGGATGGAACCAGATACAGGACCATTCTGGAAGAAAACCTGATGGAGTCTGCAAAAGACCTGAGACTGGGACGGAGATTTGTCTTCCAACAAGACAATGATCCAAAACATAAAGCAACATCTACAATGGAATGGTTCACAAATAAACATATCCAGGTGTTAGAATGGCCAAGTCAAAGTCCAGACCTGAATCCAATCGAGAATCTGTGGAAATAACTGAAAACTGCTGTTCACAAACGCTCTCCATCCAACCTCACTGAGCTCGAGCTGTTTTGCAAGGAGAAATGGGCAAAAATGTCAGTCTCTCGATGTGCAAAACTGATAGAGACATACCCCAAGCGACTTACAGCTGTAATCGCAGCAAAAGGTGGCGCTACAAAGTATTAACTTAAGGGGGCTGAATAATTTTGCACGCCCAATTTTTTTCAGTTTTTTTATCTGTTAAAACAGTTTGAAATATCCAATAAATTTCGTTTCACTTCATGATTGTGTCCCACTTTATAAATTACAGTTTTATATCTTTATGTTTGAAGCCTGAAATGTGGCGAAAGGTCGAAAAGTTCAAGGGGGCCGAATACTTTCGCAAGACACTGTAGCTGCTTTGTGCCCAACTTTGCAACAATTAGGGTTCCTTAAAGGAGAATTCCGGCCAATTTTTACGTTAATCTTAATCGCTATAGCTACGCGAGTACTTTCGATAGAAAATACCCCGATTCGAATCAGTGCAGGTAACACGGAGAAGCTGCAGCTACGTACTCCAAGCATCCACTGAGCTAAAACGGCAGTGGTCGGGGCAAGTTTTTGAGTGCCTTTGTGCCTCTTAACAGACACAAAATGCTATTAATATGTCTGTGCCACATGAACAGGGCCCTTACGTGTCAACAAGGTGCGTTTTCAACTCAGACATTGTTTAAATTCACCTACCCTGGTCCCTATCTCGATCCTTCCGGTAGCTAGCTTGCCCTGCTAGCTGATAGCCATTAGCCGTTAGCTGCTAGCTGCCATCCGGTGAGTGTATTCAGACAAGCTTCTGTGATAATCATCCCAATAATAATCCACGGAGCGGCGGTGGTGTGGCTATGTCCTCCAGAGGACAGGTCTTGTCACATCTTGAAGTCTATTCCCCCCTAAAAAACAGCAGTAGTGTGGTAGTAGCTGTTACCTGCTAGCTGCCCTCTGGTGAAAAACAACACACACAAAAAAACACAATTAATGCAGTCATTCAAGAGAACGATTTGCAAAATGGCACACAGAAAGAGAGAAAGCTGCAAGCTTTAAAAGGCAACCCCTGACCAACACCACCGCCGCTCTGTGGATTATTATTGGGATGAATATCACAGAAGCCTGTCTGAATACACTCACCTTGAGGATATCCAGCTATTCGGAAACATGATAACTGGACTGCTGCTGATTGGAGGATGCTTGGCCCTGGTTTATCAAGACATTCAAAAGACTCTGGTAGCTGTCCAAAGCCCAAGGAAGCTGCCTGGCCTGACTGAAGCTTTTGGAAAAGCGATCAGTTTGCAAACTGGGACTATCAGTGCGCAAACTGGGACTATTAATAGCGTGATGCAATACAACATGGTAATGATCCGCGGCTTGGATACCATCATAAAGAAGGTCACGGATTTGGAAAGTAAAATTGACTAGTTGAACGGATGAACAATAGAATGGATGTTTAAATTAGAGCAGCCATTCATGTAGACCAAACAAATTTAATCTTTCGGTCCCCTTATCCTAAACGGCCTTGCCAAGGCCGTTTCTTGGAACAAACAGTCACCCTGTTGGGACTCTGCAAGCGAGACGCTCTTGGTTTGTCCCCCGTCTTTCCCACTGCCTGCTGATTGTCGTATCGGTTCTGGACTGTTCAGGGGTGTCTCCATGGCAACGTGCTGTGTTATCGCTATAACATTCTGCGGACTGAGACACTAGTGGGGCTGCCGGGCTGTGCGTTTCTCAGCAGGCCAAACCCCCCCACCCCTCCTATACCACCAGTCCCACGCCTTCGCCGCTAGAGCTAGGCTTTCGCTGGAGTTTGGATCTACGGGGAGCTGACGAACCCCGACGTGCTGACGTTTACAGTAAGCGTATTGTCTCACTTCCGTTGCTCTCGTGTCATAGACACTAATTTGCTGCTCCAGCAAAAACTCTAATAAACTAAAACTCTAAACTAATTTAGCGACTATTTGCCTGGATTGCATTTAAACTACAATAGTTATACACAAGCACTTATAGTTTCTTCTCTTACAATGACTGCCTCGCTGATCTCACAATTGTTAAAACGCTGTTAGCTACTTTTGCTAAGCCATTAGCAATGGCTAATTCCTCTCGCTCTCCTGCTCTCCCTTGCTCGGTGTGTCAAATGTTTAGCTATTCCTCTGCCTCCTTTAGATACATGTAATAGTTTATTCGCTGCTCTGTAGGCAAGGCTTAGTGAGTTTGAGGCACGGCTCCGCACCATGGAATCAAAATCGCATTCTACCCAGCACTCCGTAGCTGGTGTGGGCCAACATACTTTAGCTTCTGTTAGCAGTCCCCCGGCAGGCCCCGAGCAGCCGGGCGAGTAGGTGACTGTCCGAAGGAAGCGTAGCGCTAGCTCTAAACCAGGGAGTGCACATGGCGGTGGTTGCACTAAACCAGAGTCTATGGCTAACCACCAACATCTTCGCCAGTCTAACAGTTTCTCCCCCGTCAGTGATACACCTGCGGTCGTGTGGGCAAGAGAGGGCGATGTGGAATCCTATATAAAGCTGCTGGCAATAACCGTAAATACAGTAAGATCATACTTCACATAGGTGGTAATTATACCCGATTACGCAAATCGGAGATCACTAAAATTAATGTTAAGTCACTTTGTGCATATGCAAAGACAATGTCGGACTGAGTAGTTTTCTCTGGACCCCTGCCAAACCTGATCAGTGATGACATGTACAGCCGCATGTCATCCTTCCACCGCTGGTTGTCAGGGGGGTGCCCAGCTAATGATGTGGGCTACGTAGATAACTGGAGGGCATTGTGGGGAAAGTCTGGTCTGATTAGGAGAGACGGCATTCATCCCACTTTGGATGGAGCCGCTCTCATATCAAGAAATCTGACCGAGTCTATTATCGCTCATAAACCATGAAAACCCATGGAAAAATCAGTAATCAGAGGTGCAGTGCTACACGCTTCTCTGTGCTTCCGTTGGAGCAGTCGCCCATTCATAGTTCCATAACCACGGTGTCTGTCCCCCGACTCAGATCGGTTAAATCAAAGGTAAACAAAAGAGGAGCTATACTTAACAACCTAATTGGAATTAAATCTACCACTGCAATGATAGAACAGAATAGAAAAATTAGATGTGGACTATTAAATGTTAGATCTCTGTCTTCTAAAGCAGTACTAGTAAGCAATTTGATATCAGATAATCAAATTGATCTATTCTGTCTTACCGAAACATGGCTGTGCAATGGAGAATATGTTAGTCTAAATGAATCCACTCCTGTCATAATAATACTTAAATTCCTAGAGGCTCAGGCAGAGGAGGGGGCGTTGCAGCCATCTTTGATTCATGCCTGTTAATTAATCCTAAACCTAAACTAAATTATAACTTGTTTGAAAGCCTTGTTATATATATATATATATATATATATATATATATATATATATATATATATATATATATATATATATATATATATATATATAAGGGAAAAAAATAAAAAATAAAAGGAGACCCCACCTCGAATCCCATGTCCTTTGGACAACCCCTTATACCTGTCACTATATAACAACCGCCTAGGAACAAAAACTGGTCACTTTTCCCTCTTAAGCTCGAACTGCTTTTACGGTTTGCTACTAACCACTCAAACCAAGTTTGTATGAATGATAAACTGAAATATGCAACATTTACAACCTAAACACAACCGTAAAAGGGCTGTGTTAAAACCAAAACACACATTACCTACCCATGTAGCCTACCTAGAGCCCACTCTTAAGGAAACCATAACAGGAAACAGGTATCCAATTTGCTGTTATGGTTTGGACATTTCTGTTGCCTGTTTTGTAAACTTTTTTTACCTGTTCAACTTTCCAGTAGGTTGCTCGAATGGATATGTTTCAGTATTATTTCTTCTCTTTTTTTCAAATCTGTTTCAAGCCCACAGTTTATAGCAAGTAAAATGAGTATTTTGGCCGTGGGAATAAAGGAATAGATTGAACACTCCTATTCCACGGATAGGGACAATAAAAATAGACAATGATCATAACAAGGGTCTTGTGGGCTAACCTGAATATTGCTTTTATACCTTCCTGACAAAGCATTCCACCAACAGATCTGCCTCAATCATTCAAACAGATTGAAAAAATGTCTCCACTTCAGCCGGAGTTTGAAAAGTCTAAGACCTCATCATGTGTTACCAGGAGCTGCACTGGGAAGATGATTCTGTGCTTGTGGATTCCCTTGTTTCGTAGCTTTTTTCGCACCCCAACCCAGCCGCACTGCATCCTGTGCATGCCAGCTGAAAGGTCCGGGTGGAAGTGAACTTAGTTGTCATAGAGGAGCTTTCCTTTGGTTCTGGCTTCCTTCAGTACTCGTTCCGTGTCTCTGAAATTCAAGAACTTCATAATAACTGTTGGACATGTCGCGTTGCCATTGTTTGGCATGGTGCTGATTCTGTAAGCCTGTTCGATTACCAGTGCCTCCCGCGGGTCCAGCTCCAGCACCTCTGGCAACAACTTTTCCAGGAATGTAAGTGAATCTCGGCCCTCTGCTTTCTGCTCACGTTGTTCCGTTGGTGAGGTGACTTTGAACGTTAGCCCATTATCGTTGTCTTCAGCATCAGAAATCCGCTGTTCCACATGTGCAATGCGCTCTGTGCATTCTTGTACCTGATTTATTTCATCAGTAATTATTGCTTGGATGACAAACATTTTCTTATAAAGTCCACCTTTCAAAGACGTTATGGCTTTCATTATATCTTCGTTGGTATTATCTCCTTGGTTAGCTACTTCGCCATCTTCGTCGGAGCTGTCATCCACGGCAGTAATGGCGTCGCTCATTTCTTCTCCGTCCTCCTGTTCGTCCTCCTGTTGTATTTTGGGCTTTTTGACTCCTCTTCGTGACATTTTAATTCCCGGTACTCTTATAAATGTGTTGCTTAACTTTTAGTACAGTTCTAGGTAGTATTGTAGGATGAATTACAAGTTAGAAGCAGAGCTCAAAAGTTGCGACCTCTCAGATACAGGCCATAACCGGAAGTCCACAGTAACCTATTGGTGGCTAAACAACTGCTGCTGGTAGCTGGCGTCCCAGAGCTCTGTAGCGGTTAAATACAACCAGCAACTGCTGCTCGGATTTTACCGTTCTATGGCACTGTAGACTGTTCACTTTACAGTGCATTACCTAATTTAAAATACTTATATTTTGGGTATATGATTAATATATGGTCTAGGCTATTGTTGAAATAGATGATCACTTTGAAGGGGGGTATACAAAATAATTGAGCAGAGGCAGGGCATATCGTACCCTGATAGTAGTCATGATAAAAAAAATCCGAATGTGAGTAGGAAACAGGAAAAAAAACACAACTAGCACACCAATCTATCTTCCCAGGACCTCCTCTCTGTAAGATGTTTAATCTATGAGACTGTTCCAGTGGTACACTATTTCTGCCTTTTCTCCTGACAGATAAGATATCATAAATCACACAGTCACCAGAGGTTTTTATCAGTTAAACATAAACATAGCTTGTATTTGTACTTTTCTAATTCTGGCCTCCATGTAGTATATTTAGATTTTGTTTTGGGCTGTGTCACAATTGATCTTCTCAGTTAAGAAATCACACAATTATTAAAAGAAGTGAGACTTTTCCAGTACCAGGTGTTAGATTTTGCACCACCTGTTCCTGTCTTCATTGTCAGAGTAGATCAGGGCTGATAGGCTTCCATTGAGCCCTGGTGAGGAGTTGAATAGTAGCTGATTCCCGTTTTGTCATCCCCACTGAGTTGAGGACAGCAGTCTGATTCTCCTCATATGACCCCCACTGTGACTTGAACTTGGCTTGTTTCCCCCTGATACGAGTCCTTCTGGGCTTGTTTGCTTTGGCCAACAAATGTCAGACATATTCTAGTATATTTTTGTTAGGGGTGGAAGATAACAGAGGAAAAGCAAAATTCTTTACTTCCTTTTATTTGGAAGCTTCATCACGCTTTATGTCCTGGTTGCTGACAATTGTGTTTTAGCTCTATCAGTCAAACTGAAGGAGGACACTAATAATAATAATAATAATACATTTTATTTGATGGCGCAACATTTCTTTAAACCAATCACAATCGTCTTGGGCGGTGCTAAGCGACAGTGCCTCTGCAAAGTAGCCTCAGGAAAGAACTTGTTTTGGTGGAACATGTGTACGTTCAAAAGTTGTTTTAGTTGTGCAACAGAAAACTCTTGATTGGACAGATAGTCTAGCTAGCTGTCTGGATTTACCCTGCAGAGATCTGAGGAGCAGTTAACCATAGTCCTCACAAATCCATCAGAGTTTAGAACGCCAACACAAAGAGAGATGAATAGAAGGTGTGGGACATCTGGCAGAACCTGAACAATCCCGGAAATGAAACATTGTCGATATAGACTAGCCAAATACTGTAAAATGTATCCTCATCCATCCATATTTTGGAATGCCAACATCACTGTTGGAAACATAGCTAGTTAGCAATACAAGCAAATAGAACAAGAAATATCTGGTTTTGAGCAGCATCTAGAGCACGCCAACACAAAGAAAGAGGAAGGTGAGCTACATCCGGCCGAAAATTAGGAACATCCGGCAGAACAACCGGCAGCACCTGAACAATCCTGGAAATGAAACATCGTAGATATAGACTATCCTGGAGGAGGTCAGAGATGTAGGTTGTTGCTAGGTTGTGGAGGGCTTTGAATGTGAGCAATTACTTTTGTAGTCAATCCAGAATTGAACAGGGAGCCAATGTAGCTGGATGAGAACGGGGTGATGTTATTGGAAGATTCTGTGCGGGTAATGATCTGGGCAGCAGAGTCATGAATGTTCTGCAGCCATGTAAGCAGTTTGATGGAAAGGCCAGAGAGAACAGCATTACAGTAGTCAATCCGAAATGTAACGCAGGCGTTGACCAAGACTTCAGTGCTGGATTGAGATAGCGATGGATGGAGTCTGGAGATATTGCGAAGGTGGAAGAACGCAGTCTGGGTAACACACATCCTTGGTAATGTATTTTATGTGAGACACAAAGGAAAGGGTGCTGTCCAGGGAGATACTGAGACTCTGGACTTGGCTGGAGAAGGTGATGTTTCGAGCTTTGATGTTTTTGGCTTTGGAGATGATGGTTTTGGAGCTGATGAACAAGGCCATAGTTTTGCTAGCATTGAGCATCAGGTCACACACACTAAACCTTTTTAAGCAGATATGTTGCTCTAGCCTCATGCAGCTCTTAAGAATGCTATTAACCTGGCATCACATTGTAAAGAATAAAGTGAAACTGCTGATAAAAGACCCAGTAGCATCAGAGCTTGTGAATAATTATCAACATTAATCCAAGACCAGCAGAATATATAGACCCGAGGTGGGGCTTTGTGCATTTATGTTAACAATACGTGGTGCACGGACACCATCATCACCGAGAGTCACTGCTCAGTAGGGTTGGGTACCTTTCGCATCTGAACCAATACCGTCGCCAGTACTGGTGCCTGGTCTCTGTATTAAACGGTACTTTTTTCGGTACCTTGCTCTTACTGAAATTTTAACGCCTGGTTATAACAACTACAACATTTGATTACAGTTAAAAAAACTCACAACTTCTCAGTTTAAACATTTTATTTAAACACAATACAACCACCCTCCCCACCCCACACATGAACATTGTATCCCCCTCCTAAAAATATGAACATATGAACAATGAACAGTAAACACATTAAAAGAACACACACTCAATCAAGCACAAACAAATCAAACTACTGCTACAGTAGCAGAATTACACGAGAACTAATTATTTTTAACCCTCAGAAATTGACCCACAGTCAATTTATGAACATCATTCTTTTCAGGAAAAACTGGGCTATTAGAATATTTGTGCTGCAGTGAGGTCACTTGAATGTAAAAAAAGGTTGTATGACCTTAAAGACAAATAAATAAATAAAACGGAACATGAATCTCACAGATATGTATTGATATCACACACAGAGCAATTAAAGCTAAGCCAATCTCCTGTCTAAATCAGTTCCCATATGTCTTGGGAGTCAAACTGTGAATAAATACACATTATAACTTATACAGTTGACAAAATATATACATTTTTTCAAAAAAAGTCCGGACGCTTTTGCCCTCATGACATTCACTTATGCCAATAATCAAAATAACTTATATTACTATTTATATATTTATTGAAATCACACACACAGCAAAGTTCTAAAACAGTTCTCCTGTATATCGGGAGGCATGCAGTGCAAAAATAAACATAATGAACATTATAACTCATATAAAAGGACAAACTATTTACATTTCTTCAAAAAAGGCCCAAATGTATGCCAAATCTCAAAACATTCTTCTCTGTAGAATGGAAATAGACTAGCTTTCCCACTATATAGTCTTTGTTCTCGCTCAGATTCCCTGGAGTGATCTATCTTTTCCACTACATAGTCTTTGTATGACAGACCTGCCTTCCCATTGGTTGAAAGACGTCAACACAATCTCACAAAGCATCATGGGAGATTTATGCTAGATAGTAGCACGGAGCTAGCGGCAGAAATGACCGAAAACGTGATAGATTATTGACATCAAGTGGATAAATCTAGCATGTAAGAGTTTGGATTTATTGCTCAACAACTCCGAAAAAAGGCACAACTTCCAGGCTAGATAGAAAAACTCCTGTAAAGGCTAGAAGGACACCAAAGACACCCCGTGATGGCTAACTCCTCAGCTTTTAGCAGGAAAAATGAGAGAACTAATTTTTTTTAAGAAAGACTAGCATGTCTACTCTTTCGGGTAAGAGCCTCGCCCGCTCAACACTTACTGTGTCCCCAGCTGTTGAGAACACCCGCTCTGAGGGTGTGGATGAAGCATTGGCATCTGGTCCCTCTTCTGCCACCACCACAGGATAGGGTTCACTGAGCTTATGACTGCCGGGAAACTCCTATATACTTGTTCTTCCTTCTGGACATTTTCTGTGATTGAAGGACCACTGGCACTGACATCTGCAGACAGCGTTTTCAGCAATGCCTGGTCTTCGTCCTTGAAGAGCTCCCCGAGAGCTGAATGTTTTTTCTTCAAATAGAAAAAAGTCCTTATTATCATCAAGCATCATTTTATCAATAGAACAAGTATATCATAATGTTCATAATCTTACATGTGGTGGTGGTGTGGGTTGTGGTGGTGCTGTGAGCCAATCCTCCTCCACCTCCTCCTCCTCCTCCTCCTGATGCAGCTGGTCTCCTCTTTCTTCCTGGGCAACACACCCACGCTTTAAGAAAACATACACAATAGTAAATAAAAAAAAAGGTTGCATAGTAGTTATAGAACACATTAGTTAACTGTATGATAATGAGCAAACCTTTCTGCTTGTTGCCAGTGTGACAGCTTCTTCCTCCTAGCGGGTCCAAACACCCTCATCCTGAACCTTGGCTTTGAATCAAGGATCAAGGGCTGTAGCCTCCTCAAGGAACTGTTGAAGTTTGTCATTTCTTTCATACTAACAATATAAGATTTTTTTTTTAAAAATGACCATGCATTTTGTGAATAGTTAGATGGAAACAAATTCCAGATGAAGAAATAAAAGATTATAATATTCTACATACTGTGTAGTGTGAGGAGAGATCTGTCCAGACCTTCTCCTTGATGGCTCTCTTGAACGAAGAATCATCTTCTTCCACCTTGAGATTCTCTTTGAGTTTTTCAAGAATGGGGAGGATCTGGCCTGCACTGGCACTCTTGTCGGATGACACACAGAGTGTGGATTGGTAAAAATACCCTCATGGTGTAAATTATATCCTCACACTTTCTGATGTCATCATCTGACACTCCACTCTGAGAACAAAAACAGTCACTATGCATGCAACACTATGCATGTATGTCGCAGAATCACACTAATTCCTTCCTGATCAAGGTGTTTTTAAATCATTTATCTATACCTGTCTCTGTCCGTTGCCCTTTTCAGCCTTGGATCCATTGCAGCTGCCTGGATGGCAGTGTATTGTTCCATAAGCGCTCTACCATTAAAAACAGGCTGTTTCATCTTGTCCTGACATCCAGTATCAGGGCATGTACAGGAAGAACTTTAAGACCACAAAAGCAAACTTATCATCAAAAGCATTTATTTTGCCCCAGCAGTGAAACATAGTACAAATATGTAGGAATTTGTGGTAGAATTTATATAATACAGGAATTATACAAAATAATAATAATAATAATAAATACTTACCAAGCAGTCTCTGCTTTTCTTTAAGGACAGGTTTGGAAGTGTGGCCTTCCTAAGCCACACCATAACGTCCCGTATTCTTGCAGACCAGCTGGCAACTGCTTTCACGCTATATAGCTTTGGAGAAGCTACATTAAGCGTGTGTGCAAAGCACCCCATCTTCATAACCTGAGGATGCAGGTTATGAACTGCAACCTCCATATTTGCAGCGTTGTCGGCTGTGAACGCTACCACTTTGGACCTCACCTCAAATTCCTCTAAAATTTAAATCGATTTCTTCAGCTATTGCAGGCCCTGTCTGTGAGATGTTCACAGCACGGGTATGAAGGACTTTATCCCTGAGCTCAGCCTCCACAGTGTAATGTGCAGTGACTGTCAGGTAATGGTCCTGGGCCAAACTACTCCATCCATCCATCCACTCCATCCAGTCACTGTGACAAAGTCAATACCTTGGAATTTCCTCTTCAATTTGTCAAATTTCAATGTTATACCAAGATGGTATAAGTGTGTTTGATGGAAGATCTCTGGAGGGGGGGGGGGGGGGGGGCAGTATTTTGGGTTCAGGGTCCCTATCATTTCCCTATCATTGTAAAAAGACAAAATAAATAACACTTCACTACACTTAATCACTAAACTTAATCATCATCATTAGTAATGTATCTTATTCAGTAATGTATCTTATTCAGTTTCATAATCATAAAGTTGGGGCAGCGATGTGTTCTGCGCCAGAGTAAAAGGTGTAACTGCTGCCGGTCTGAATGTGACATGAGGGCGTGTGGAGAGTGGGCTAGGGGGATCTGTCAATTGAAGCAAGAGTGCAAATGAGTCACAAGTTGTTGATCTGACAACAATAACAATAAAATTATTATATTTCATATTTTTTACTTAGGTTTCCATAGCAGCAACTGATTGCCTATTTAAAATGTAGATTAGCCAATATATTGTTTCATTGTAGAGATGTAAGCAGGAAGAGCATGCAATGGCACAAATGTTAATTTACTCCAAAAAAAGTTACTAGTAGTTAAGTTCTAACTTTTTTTGAGTTAACGACCCCAACACTTAACGTTAGCAGAACTTTAACATTACCGTGATAGGATAATCTGACTTCTATGCTATGCCATATTTTGCTGCTATGCTGATTCTATGCATTTTAAAATAACCCAAAAGTGGTAATAATGTTAGAACAGTTAACCAATTATTCGACTTTTCACACCTCTACCAACAACTGATCCAAATAGCTACATTACATAGGTAACCTACCTGAAGATGCCAAGGAAGATGCCTCGTTGTCGATGCCTCGAAAAACTAGCTTGACTAGCTGCAGGTGTGCTGCTAGTTTCTGCAGCTGTAGAAGTGAACACTGTACACTCTTCTGCTCTTAAATTTATCTGATGTTTAACAAGGTGTTTCCTGAGATGCCCATTTTGCATTTTGCCTGGCAAATGTTGCACAGACCACTGTCGTAAAATACAACCACACAGCTGAACGCTTTCAGCAGGCAATCTTCTGCTCCACACAGCCTCAGTGGAACGTCAGGTTTCCTTCCCTAACAACCAATAATATGTTGTCATGACAAATCTAACCATTCGTGATTCAGAATAATGGGTGCATCCCATAGGACAATTTTCGCTGTTAGGGGTGCTGGAGATGGTGGACCCAAATGTAGGGAAGAGAGAGAGAGAGAGAGAGAGAGAGAGAGAGAGAGAGAGAGAGAGAGAGAGAGAGAGAGAGAGAGAGAGAGAGAGAGCAGGCAGGAGATGGCGCGAACTCACTGATTTTAATCACTAATACCAAAACAGCAGAACAAAGGCAGGAAAAACCAAAGGGCAGGGGGATTCACATACAGGCAAACAACTGATGGCGTGGGAATACAAAATGATCTGACACGAGACAAAAGGAACACAGGGTTAAATACAAGAGGTAGTGAACAAATGAGGGACAGGTGGTACAACAGGTGAAACACATTAGGGCGGGGCAGGACAATCAGACAAGGCGGGAAAACAGAAGGTAAAACTATACAAGACAAGATCGAAAACAGACTATCAAAGTAAAACAGGAAACTTGGAAAAACAAACAGGAAACATGACATAACCTAAACACAGAAACTTGACACAACACAACAGGGAACACAGGAATTAACCAAAAAATGCACAATACACAGAACACCGCCAAGACAGGGGAAACACAATAGACAAGGAGATAACTAAACAGAAATATACAGAATAAATATACAAACACAGGGAACATGCAGAAATAATAATACAGGCAACCGAAATAAACAAAACCAGGCAACAGAAATGGAACAAAATACAAGACCAAAATACCAAACCCATAAAATTTCGCCATTATTTAAGTCATTGCAAAGGATACTATTCTCCTTTATAAAGTATGCCTGGTCCTGGCGCAACACATGCAAGTTTAAATCTAAATGCTGCACTAAATTGGTCATAATTGCTTTCGGTTTTGAGCCGGACATAACGTTACACTCAGCTGGTGCTCCCTGCTTCTGATGCACGTGAAAGTACTGAAATTCTGCACCGTTTGATTTTACGTGAACCACTAATGTGGCTGATGCATACAAAGCTGCTCCCCTCCCCCATCTAGGACACTCAGATCACCTCTCTTTGTTTCTACTGCCCAAGTATTTAGCACTCATCAAACGTGTGAAACCAACAGTAAGGACAGTCAAAGTGTGGCCAGAAGGAGCTGATTCGGCATTTCAACAGCGTTTTGGAAACACTGACTGGAGAGTGTTCGCAACTCAGGCCACCCACAACTCCCACACGGACATTGATTCATATGCCTCCTCCGTTCTGGACTATCAACTCAAACATCAACAGTGTCACCACCCTCAAACGGATTACCACTCTCCCTAATCAGAAGCCATGGATGAACAGTGAGGTCAGACTCAAGCTGTAAGCACGAGACTCAAAACTATAGCTCATCCAGGGCTAACCTGAATATGAGCATCAAAAGGCCAAGCACAACCACAAGCTAAGGATTGAGGATCACTTCAAGAACAACTTGATGGCAAGGCATCCAGGCCATCACAGTGTGGCACTGAGCAGGATTAATGCTTGCAAGGCTGCTGCTCCTGATGGTATCCCCGGATGCGTACTCAGTGACTGTGCTGTGCAGCTGACTGAGGTATGGACTGACATATTTAATCTGTCACTAGCCCAAGCAGCTGTCCACGCGTGCTTTAAAACCACCTCCATCGTGCCGGTGCCAAAACACTCCACTGCAACAAGCCTTAATGACTTCGATCCAGTTGCACCCCCATCATTATGAAGTGCTTCGAGAGGCTGGTCCTGGCCCATCTCAAGACCTGCTTACCACCCTCACTGGAACCCTTCCTATTCGCCTACCGTCAGAACAGGAGCACAGAGGATGCCATCTCTACGGCACTTCACTCTGCCCTGTCCCACCTTGACAATAGCAACACCTATGTGAGAATGCTGTTCATTGACTTTAGTTCAGCATTCAACACCATCATCCCCTCCAAACTGATCACCAAACTCAGTGAACTGGGCATCAATACCACCCTCTGTGACTGGATTCTGGACTTCCTAAGCAACAGACCTCAGTCTGTTAGGTTAGATAATCACACCTCCTCAACCATCACCCTGAACACCGGCGTACCACAGGGTGTTTGCTGAGCCCTCTCCTTTACTCCCTCTTCACCTACGACTGCACACCTGTACATGGCTCTAACACCATTGTCAAGTTTGCAGACATACTACGGTGATTGTCTCATCAGAATCAACGATGAGACAGCCTACAGGGAGGAGGTCCTGCACGTATCATTGTGGTGCACTTACAACAACCTGGCTCTTAACACCAAGAAGACCAAAGAGCACATTGTGGACTTCAAGAAGTCTAAAGCTAGCACACACACACCCATTCTCATCAACAGGACTGAGGTGGAGCGTGTCTCCGGCTTCATGTTTCTGGATGTCCAAATCTCTGAGGACCTCTCTTGGACCCTCAACACCTCTACCCTAATCAAGAAGGCTCACCTGCGTCTTTTCTTTCTGAGGAGATTCAAGAAGGTCCACCTGTCTCCTCAGATCATGGTGAACTTCTACCCTCAGATCCTGTTGAACTTCTACCGCTGCACCATCGAGAGCATTCTCACCAACTGTGTCACAGTTTGGTATGGCAACTGCTCTGCCCATGACCGGAAAGCACTGCAGAGGGTGGTGAAAACTGCCCAACGCATCACTGGTTCCTCACTCCCTTCCATTGAGGCCATCCAGGGCAAGCGATGCTTGCGTAAGGCGCGCAGCATCATCAAAGACTGTTCCCACCCCAACCACAGACTTCACCCAACTCGTTTCAGGTCTCTCCGCGCCCAAACCAGTGGGTTCAGAGGAAGCTTCTTTCCTGCGGCTGTCACCCTACTGAACTCTAGCTCTGCATCCCGGTGACAATTTTTACAGTAATCTTGATAACTATAAATATTCGAGACCTGTCGATAGAAAAAAAAAAACGAGCCGAATCCACCAGACCAGCAGGCGCTCGTTGGATTGTTGTCGCCCGCGGCAAGCGAGGAGGGCGGGGAGGAAGCAGAAGGAAGGACACCGGCCGGGCCTGCTAGCCCGGCTAAGGAAGCTACCACACCGATCGCCGCTGAATAGCCTCCTACTCACCAAAACCAGATGGATCACACACAAAATGGATTTATATGCTACAAATAAACACAAGGAACTGCTGCATGATGATTATTACCGAAGCCTGGCTGAACACACTCACTCATCCCAGACAGCAGCTAGCAGCTAACAGGGTAGGTGAATTTAAACAATGTCTGAGTTGAAAATGCATCTTGTTGTTATGTAAGGGCCCTGTTCATGTTGCACAGACATTTTAATTGCATTTTGTGTCTATTAAGAGGCACAAAGGCACTCTTTATCTAATGCCCCCATAACTGCCGTTTTCGCTAACTGGGAGCTCTGGGCATCAAAAGAGTAAAATGTCCAACACCAGCACTCACATCATCACTCACTTAGACCATAGTGTAACTTCATCAGTCAGCAACTCACTCAGTGCCAGACCTTTAGAGTGAATACGTGTAAGGCCGGTAATACTTCATCTAGAGAAGACTCTTGTCATCATGCCCCTTTCTTGGGGAAAATATCGAAGGGTTGCTGTGTAGTTGGTTGCACCAACAATACATAAAAAAACCTTAATCTCTGATTTGTTCCCCTGCCATGTCATAAAAAAGATCCTGATAGATGGGCTCTGGCTCCAGGCTATAGACCAGACCACTGGCATCACTGAGGCTTCCTTGTGCTGTCACATCAGGAGAAAAACAGGAAAATGCAGAAAAGCTGTTGTGCAGCAGGTTATTCCAGACTTTCACACTGAGATTTGAGGCTCATAAGCTATGTGAATATTCACAGTCAGTGCGGTAAATTGCTAAATGATGCTGCTGACAGTTACTACTGATGGAAAGCTGGAAACGTTTGCTCAAATAAGTGGGAGGCTGCTAACGGGAGGCTGCTAAGTTACAGCAGCATTAGACTGTCGTCTCCAACTAAATCTCAGCCTATAGATCAAACAATTGGCTATTAATAACAGTTTGGTTAAGTACAGACAACACAAGTACAGACAGCATAACCATAGTGATTCAATCAAATATTTGTGTCCAGATAAGCAATATGCGGCAGCCGTGTTGGGTCGTTAATCCACTTAGATGGGTGAAGACTGACATAACCAACCTGAATTTATTAAGGTATCGTGAACACTCAGGTTCAGGCAAGGTCACAAGATAAACATTAGACGTGTTGAAAACAAACATTTGTTTAACAAGAAATAAATCCATACACATTTGTCAAAATTATGATCCAAACACGTAAAACTGCATTGACTTCTACAGGATTTCCTGTTTTCTATGCCCCCAAAGGAGGTGCGGCCTTGACATTTTGTGAAGTACCCGTATCTGCCAGCCTAACGTATAGGGTTGGCCTCACATTGCTGTGGTCCAACCAAAGACAAAAGCCATGCAGGGCAGACATTTGAAGCTTGAGGCTATTCTTATCACTGAACCACAGTTGCATTCCCTTTCAATGTCCTAAATGTCTTCACACTCATAATATTGAATCAAACTATTTAATATGTGTCTGTTATCAAGACTTTGAGTATGATGTATTGCATTTCAATAAGCAGTAAAAAGTTATTGCCCTCATCCTCTGCCTGACTCCAGATCGGCTCTCTTGGTATTCCCTCAAAGAATTGTATATATGTATATATATATATATGAAAGCGAGAAAGAGGGTGTGTAAGTTGTATTATATTATAATCACAAATAAACCAGTTGATACTTGGATGTGACTGGGAAATCTCTGGGATTTTCAAAAATAATAATTGAATAGTTGTCTCTACACGATATCTTGGCCGTAATATATTAAAGCTAAAGATAAGCCAGTCAAAGGTTATTGCCCTTCCGACACTCCCGTCATGATTTTAATATGGTTAAATTTCCTCTCAATCTAACTAAAAAGAAATTATAATAACAGCTAATAAAAAACGTTATTACCCTTTCAAGTGGTGCCTCTATGAGGGGAGGCAGCATTATACTTCCAGCGCCAATATGTCAGTAAAGGAATGGTGAGGTGATTTAGAAACTGGTTTATCCCTATACAACCAACCTGTCAGGAACTTTGGAACACATCCCCCCTCGACCCGTTTGGGTTTGGGTTGGCATATTGTTGATATAAATATATTTTATTGCAACGTAATGGATTAATTAAATATCAAGGGGCAGAATAGGGATACAAATGTGTAACCAATACATCTCTTTCATTTCCTTTCTTACAATTTTACCTCAAAATGTTTACAATATTTGCTAATTACAATTTTTTTAGCTGTTTAATAATGTAATAATACCAATGCTTTATGCTCTGTATGACTTAACAAAGGCATTTGTGGATTGTAGTGACTGTGTACAGCTGTTTGAGTTGATCTGGGCTCAGCACAGCTGCTTCCAGCAGCCGCCACAGGGAAGTCATCGTATCTGTGGACTGTATTATTTAAGGAGCGTGTGGAAAAAATCAATACTCTTTCCTAGAAATTTGAATATTTAGATAATTCAAGTTTGTGATTAGATCTTTTTACAAAGCATCTAATAATAAAGCCCATAGATCCTGCAGAACTCCATTGGGACACAAGGACAATTGTTTATTCAGTACTGGGTTTGGATGGGAAAACCAAGCCTTAGAAGTGGATTGGTAGGTGGCTAGTCCACATTGCATTCCGGGATGGGAGAAAAACGTGCTCTGGTTTATTGGCATTTTTTTTAAACCAATCACCATCGTCTTGGGTGGTGCTAAGCGCCGGACGGAGCAACGGTGCCTCTGTAAAATAGCCTCGGGAAGGAACTTGTTTTGGTGGAACATGTGTACGTTCAAATGTTGTTTTAGTCGTGCAAGAGAACACTCAGATTGGACAGATAGTCTAGCTAGCTGTCTGGATTTACCCTGCAGAGATCTGAGGAGCAGGTAACCATAGTCCTCATAGATCCACCAGAGTTTAGCACGCCAACACAAAGAAAGAGGAAGGTAACAGACATCTGGCCGAAATGAGTGGCCCTCTGGCAGAATTTCTGGCTGCAATGGAACAATCCCAGAAATGAAACGTCGTCGACATATAGACTAGTGTTGGAATGACGTAATAACCCCCCTCTTTTTTTATCCATTTAACTTGAAGATATAAAGAGCTGTCAATAGATTTTCACAGTGTAGCTCCTGTAAATGGTGGGTGGTCCACAGTTCACCTCCGTCCTTCATACAGGGTACACACATATGACGCACAATACACAGTCCACTGGTGTGACCCATTCATGTGAACATGCTGTCACCATTATCTTATGTCTGCAACTGTAGTTCCATAAGTGACACTGTTGAATCATAGAATTACACAGAATTGAACTGCACAATTACCAACTAAAGGTGGGTGAACCAACCTCTCTGCACACTCGCTCTCTGTCTCTCTTGCTCTCTATACATCCATACATGACAAGAGTCAGGGAGGTAGTTCAATCAGAGAGACTTAATTAAAAAAAGAGGATTAAAGAGTGAGCTAATTCATTTTTTTGACAATGTGCACAATGAAAACAATAAAGAACATGAGAAGAATATTTGGCGAGTAGAACTTACTGTGACTTCAATATTTATAGGGGGTAGTGATGCCATGAGCTGTACAGGAACACCCTGCAATGGAGTCTAGACACCACTGCAGTGGTGGCCGGCCCGTTGTGGGCGCTACATCAAAATTAATTAATTTTGATTAATTCATTTTATTTAGGTTATTAATTGTTTTCATTCCTTGATCAAAATTGTGCGGTCAATGAGTAGATTTCAATGCAATTTCTGAATAAAATTATATAAAAGCTACAACTACAATGCAAATAGATATTTTAGTTTGTGAAGGTTGCTGGCAAGAGAACTGCCAAGCCAAACTAGCGAGGCTAGGAAAGCCTGGTCTCGCGGTTTTACAGGGATCGGACTGGATACACAGGCTCAGTCTCTAAACTGACAGTCTTACCTTGTATGGCAGCTGGATTCTCGCAATATCACATACCACACGAAAATCAATCTTGTCAGGCTTCAAGTAATGTGTTTGGGTCTGTCAGCGTCCAGCGAGGAGCTACGGGCGTGGTTTAGGAGTGTGTGCTGGTTGCTAAAGGAGTTAGCATATATACTGCAATAGCATCAGTTATATCAGAACTGGAAAGTGTTTATTTAAAAAAAAAAATGTGGCCATTTTAGGCCTTTATTTTTACAGGACAGCTGAAGACATGATAGGGAAGAGAGAGGGGGATGACACGCAGCAGGTTGCAGTCGAACCCACGGCCGCTGCATCGAGGAGTGAAGCTCTATACATGGGCACGTGCTCTACCAGGTGAGCTACCCAGGCGCCAAACTACCCAGGCGCCCTGGAGAGTGTTTCTTTATTGAAAGCAAAGAATGGCACAGAAGGCATTTCGCAATGGAAAAGATATCTTCCAGGCTGGCTTCAGCAAGAGTTTGACGGACAGATTCGCAGATCCCCTTCGCTCCAAATCTCGCCTGTAGTGTTTTGATGGGTGACTGACAACCTATGCGTGAACGTGAACTGAAACGTAACTTGAGACAACCACAGCATGGAGCTGACACCGGTTCATGACTGTCAAATCTCCCAAACAAAATATGTTTAAATACTAGAGCGCGCCTTTCTGAAATAATAATTAAAAACAAAGGTCAAAAACAAGATCCCACATTGAAAACCCAATGAAAATGGCCATGTTTGGCAAAGTAAATATTGAAAGTACACACCAGAAAGAAAGAACAAATGTATGTTGAAAATGTTTTTTTCAAATAGGTCATCATGAGCTGCTCTGTGTCTGTGTACATTATACTGACACAATTTTCTCAGTTTCAGATTATATTTTGTATCAGCAGGAAGTCTGTGTAATTTTGGGCATAGCCCCCTTGAAATAAAGTCCACCAGCTGCTGCACTGGTGTTGGTGGTGGTGGAGAGCAATGCTGAGGATGTGGTTGGATGGAGCGGGACGTCTGAGTGGAAGGACCCACGGACGCTGGTTGGTTGAACTGGAGGTAAATGGGATGAAGGAGGGTTGCACTGATCAGACACTGATATGACAGCTGATATAACACATTCTCACAGGTGCCTTTGGTGAAAGTCCTATGTTTGCCTCCTTACGCGGGTTTTCCATCTTTCATACTACCTCTACCATTGTCTCTCTTAATACTTGTTTCTTTTTCTTTTCTCTTACTAAGTTTATTGTGACCTATTGACCAAATCAAGTCAGATTCCCTGTATGTGAAAACTTACAGTCCACATGTACATAGGTATTTTTATAAATGGGTTTTTCCTTCAACGTTTAAAAAGAAAATCTCATCCATACAAGCTAGGTTTAAAAAAACCTCCGTCCACATGAAAATGTAAAAACACGCTATCAAGCGCTGCATGGCGAACCAACAGGTGGCGATATAGCCCTAACCGTAAAGCCCTGTTAGCCTATCAGAAGCCTGAAGTTCCGGTAGGCTAACAACAAGATGCACTGAGGAAGGGGAGAGCCATATGTGTGGACTGATGATGGCATTCAGTTATTGCTTAATGGCAAACTTCAATACAAAGTTAGCAAAACCCAAGAAAACGTGTTCTGGGAGTCTTGCCGATATCCTTGCTCTTTTCCTTGAGCAGTTATTAGCAGCCATACGTTGGCTTTGTCCGCCATTGCAGAGACTCGCCTCATTTAAATATCTTCACCCTGGCAGGAGTTTTTTAAAAAGGTTCGGTTTCAGTGACCTGATACTGCATTTGCGTGTGGACGAATGGCCAAACTGCATTGAAAAAGCTGTAGTTTAAAAAATACCTGTATTCGTGTGGACAGGGCCTTCTTACCTGATTCTGATGACGCACCTTGAGCCAATCAGATAAACTGCCAACACTGACATAGGTTACAGGTTACAATCACACTCCATTCACCACCTCATCCTAACTTTGCCTTTTTCCTCCCTTCTTTGCTTTTTCCTTTTGTAAATTGCATCATTAATTAGCAAAAAGAGTTTTTAATGTATACTGGTTTTTGACTTGACAGAGGAACATGCCAGATTGTAAGATTCTTGACCCAGTTTTGGCAATCATCAATCAAGGTTGACTGATTCACTGATGTTGATAAGATTCCATAAAGTTAATATGGCCAGTATCATGGTAGATCCAAGGAGGGTAGGAAATGAAAGAAGGCAAGGAAAGTGTTGTGAGGAGCTGCGAGAGGTAATTAAAAAGAAAAGAAGAGGATAAGAGAGGGTGAGACAGAGAGTGAGGGATGAAGGCCTCTCCCTAGTTGTAAATATGGTTTGATTTGGTGATTTATTCATAGTGTTGATTTATTCAGCTGCGCTGCAAAACAGACTGCTTCTCTATCAATAATACAATGCTTCTAGGACAGGCAAGGGTGTGTGTGTGTGTGTGTGTGTGTGTGTGTGTGTGTGTGTGTGTGTGTGTGTGTGTGTGTGAGAGAGTGAAAATGAGTCCCATCATGCACTTACCAGCATTCCTGAGACCACCCAGGGAGCAGGGGAGTTTTCATTTACAGCTAACAAGTGGAACTTCTTTTCACCCTGAACATGTTTCAGCTTCTGGCATATAAAGTCCACCAGCAAAAGCAGCAACACAGATTTATGACTCCAACCTCGCTCCCTGTTGAAGCCACTCAGAATCCTCCTTGGAATCATATTCATAACTTTAAGAAGTCAAAGTACATGAGTGATGAGTCACCAAATTAGTGACCAAATTACACCACAAGGCTCAATCAACCCTGATTGATTTCCACAAGCAGTGTTCCTGGTGTCACCAGGCGTTTTGTGTGTCCATTAACTGAAAAAAGTTGTATTTCTCAGCACATGCCCTACATTTATTCAACTCAATTAGATCAAAACAATTAGATTTCAACTGTGCCTGATGTCACGTTTTCTGTGAGCGCTGTGGGATTGTGCTCATTTGTCGAGTCCAAGACCAGGACTAGTCGAGACCGAGGCCAAAGAGGTTCGAGTCCAAGTCAAGACCAAGTCCAAATGAGAGACAGTCAAGACCGAGACAGAAAAAAAGTATCCTCTTCAAGACCACTTACTTTGCTGGTAATAATTTATGGGATGTGAGAGACAGTATGTCTTCTATTTTAAGATGATCATTTTGCATTATTACTTTCAATGATCAAAAAGCAAGTGCAGAGTAACAACACTGTAGGATCAAATGAAAAACATGTACGTATGACAAAACATGTATGTAATTTGCAAATTTGTTATTCCTTAATGTACTGTACAGTACAATACACCAAACAACAACAAAGTTATTCTGCCCCAGCATCCCGTCTGTGGTCTGGGACCGGCCAGAAAATCTCGGAGGGGGGGGTTTGGATCCTCCTGCATGCCTGATCCACCCATGGCACGCATTCACTGAAATATGTAGGTAGGATTCCTCCATGGCCCGGAGGAGGTGAACATGGATTTAAGGTTCAGAGTATGCAATGACACTTCAACAAATATGAATCATGTGTCAAAACAGGGAAATAGTGTTGGTAGTTTAGGGAAATAGGTACGCTTTGGGTTAGGTTTGGGTTAAAACCCTAACCCTGATAAATGGCTTAAATGGTTTTAAAATGTTAGTTCAAAAGCCTAGTTAAATCAATCGAGAAAAACCAGTGACAATACCAGTGTAATGAGATCGATACTTTTAGTTTCTCTCCAGTGTGCACCGCTGCGGTTTCATCAAAAAGGCGACCTGGCTGTCTGTGTCTGTGTAAGTGCCGCTGCTTTCAAATGCTGCTCCTGTCACAGCGTGGCGCACGCGCACTTTGCTCCTCCTCCCCCCTCTTGTGATTTGATGTTGTACCGTCACGTGACTCAGCAGCGCTAGGCAAACAAGCAAGCAAGCAAGCAGCCAGGCCCGGCGGCGGCCAGCAGCACACACACACACACACACAAGAGGAAGAGGAGCGCTGTGTGTCTATATTTTCAGGCCGAAAATGAAACAACGGAAAGCTGTATCATTTGTAAAAAGGCTGTAAGATACAGTGGTAACACAACAAATTTATACAAGCATATGAAAATTCTGTCCTGGGTCCTTTTGTGCCTAGATGAGGTTAAAGCTAGTCTATATCAACGTTGTTTCATTTGCGGGATTGTTCAGGTGCCACCAGAAACTCTGGCATCAGTTTTTTTTCTTCTCATCAATGCGCACAGCCAGCATTTTATTATAATATTTATTTTATTTCATTTTCGTGAGCACATGATTTTATTTAGTATGATATATTCTGAGACTTTATTTCCAATTGCAGTCAACTTTGTCCGTATTACTTTGAGATATGAGCGTCACTTATAAAGCTCTTTGGCTTTTCGTGCAGCGATCAGCTGTTTTAAGCCTGCTGAGTTTCAATCATTTCATAGTAATTGCTCATGCAGTTGTGTGGATTTATTTCTCGGCTCCTCAAAACATTTCAAGCCATGTAGGCTATTAAATGTTTAATCGCCCAGAGTCAGAAAACAGCACATTTTCTGGTTTACTCACGAAACCGGTGAGATCATGGCAGTCCATCCAACAGCAGAGCAATTCCCTGTTATCCAGGTTACTTTCTATGAATTAAATCATTCTTTTCAAAGTGGTTTGCCTTTCCTGGCATTCAGACGGGTATTTCCAACTTTTCCTGGCGTTCCAACGAGCAATTTTCAACTATGAAGGGAGACATCAGTAAATGAACGCACATTCTGTTGTTCTTAGTGTCACAGTCATTTATTATAGTTTTTTTCTGATGCTATGGTACTATTCTCACTACCTTAAGTACAAATAAACAAACAGATCATCAAAAAGTACCTCTTTTCACAACTCTAAGTACATCTGACATTGACTTTGTACAAAAAACATCCAGAAAGACCAGTTTCACATTGAAATACACTACGATCATTCAAAGTACATGCATAACTTCGGATAGGATTTTCTTCTCTATTGTTAAAATATTGCCTAATATACTGTATATATGGTGTTTTTTTTGCCTATTATAGTCTGATGCAAAACTTCAGAATCACCACCCTAAGGTGTGAGATTTTTATGTGACCTTGGTGGAATTTGAACCCACAACATTAGTGTTGGTAACTTACAGTAGTGTTCAAACCATCAGGGCCACAAAGAAACACTGCAATGATTACAGTGTGTACAATAAAACAGTGTGAATGAGGCTTGTGATGACATCACTGCTGACCAATGTCAGGCTGGGATTCGACGATTTCTCCCAAGGTACATGAATCCAGAAAAGTGAATTGATGCAGATTAGTGTAGGGTGTACTACAGAAAACAATTTTCTTTCAGTTATGTTACAGTGTTGTTTTTTTTACAGTATTTGATTAAACAAAACCTTATAGTTATGTTGCAATACTCCCATGGGCCCAGCACCTGTGGGAGGAACCGTTGGGGTCGAGTGCGCTGCCACACGGGTGGCAGTGAAGGTCAGGGGCCTCGACGGACCAGACCCGGGCAGCAGACGCTTGCTGTCACCAAAATGTCACCTCTCTGTGGAGGAAGGAGCCGGAACTGGTGCGGGAGGTGGAGCGCTACTGGTTAGATCTGGTGGGGCTTACCTCTACTCACAGTCTCGGTTCTGGAACCATACTCCTGGATAGGGGTTGGACTCTTTTCTTCTCCGGAGTTGCCCAGGGTGTGAGGTGCAGGGCGGGTGTGGGGATACTCACAAGCCCCCGGCTCAGCGCCGCTACGTTGGAGTTTAGCCCGATGGACGAGACGGTCGCCTCCCAACGCCTGCAGGTTGTGGGGGGGAAAACTCTGACTGTTGTTTGTGCATATGCACCAAAGAGGAGTTCGGAGTATTCGGCCTTCTTGGAGACCTTGAGTGGAGTCCTGTATGGGGCTCCAGTGGGGGACTCTATTTTTCTGCTGGGGGACTTCAACGCGCACGTGGGCAATGATGGAGACACATGGAGAGGCGTGATTGGGAGGAACGGCCTCCCTGATCTAAACCAGAGTGGTTGTTTGTTGTTGGACTTCTGTGCTAGTCATGGATTGCCTATAACGAACACCATGTTCGAACATAGGGATGCTCATAAGTGTACTTGGTACCAGAGCACCCTAGGCCGAAGGTCAATGATCGATTTTATAATCGTTTCATTTGATCTGAGGCCATATGTTTTGGACACTCGGGTGAAGAGAGGGGCGGGGCTGTCAACCGATCACCATCTGGTGGTGAGTTGGGTCAGGGGGTGGGGGAAGACTCTGGACAGACCTGGTAAGCCCAAACGGGTAGTGCGGGTAAATTGGGAACATCTGGAGGAGGCACTTGTCCAACAGACTTTCAACTCACCCCTTCGGTGGAGCTTTTCGTGCATCCCTGTGGAGGCTGGGGGCATTGAATCTGAGTGGACAATGTTCAAAGTTTCCATTGCTGAAGCTGTGGCGAGGAGCTGTGGTCTTAGGGTCTTAGGTGCCTCAAGGGGCGGTAAACCACACTGAAGAAGGAGTCTTTCCGGGATATGTTATCCCAGAAGACTCCGGAGGCAGTTGCAAGGTACCAAAGGGCCCGAAGGGCTGCAGCTTGTGCCGTGAAAGAGGCAAAGCAGCGGGTGTGGGAGCAGTTCGGAGAAGACATGGAGAAGGACTTTCGGTCGGCACCAAGGTGCTTCTGGAAGACCGTTCGCCACCTCAGGAGAGGGAAGCGGGGAACCATCCAAGCTGTGTACAGTAAGGATCGGACGCTGTTGACCTCAACTGAGGAGGTAATAGGGCGGTGGAAGGAGCACTTTGAGGAACTCCTAAATCCGACTAATACGCCCTCTATGGTAGAGGCAGAGCTGGAGGATGATGGGGCATTGTCGTCAATTTCCCTGGTGGAAGTTGTCCCAGGGATTAATGAGATCCATCCAGAAATGCTTAAAGCTCTGGGTGTGGAGGGGTTGTCTTGGTTGACATGCCTCTTCAACATTGCGTGGAAGTCTGGGACGGTGCCTAAGGAGTGGCAGACCGGGGTGGTGGTTCCCCTGTTTAAAAAGGGGGACCAGAGGGTGTGTGCCAATTACAGGGGTATCACACTTCTCAGCCTCCCCGGTGAAGTCTACTCCAAGGTGCTGGAAAGGAGGGTTCGGTCGATAGTCGAACCTCAGGTTGAAGAGGAACAATGCGGATTCCGTCCTGGTCGTGGAACAATGGACCAGCTCTTTACTCTCGCAAGGATCCTGGAGGGAGCCTGAGAGTATGCCTAACCGGTCTACATGTGCTTTGTGGATCTGGAGAAGGCGTATGATACTGAGGGAGGTGCTGCGGAAGTATGGGGTGAGGGGGTCCCTTCTCAGGGCCATCCAATCTCTGTACGACCAAAGCGATAGCTGTGTCCAGGTTCTCTGCAGTAAGTCGGACTCATTTAAGGTGAGAGTTGGCCTCCGCCAGGGCTGCGCTTTGTCATCAATCCTGTTTGTAGTATTTATGGACAGGATATCGAGGCGTAGTCGGGGTGGAGAGGGGTTGCAGTTCGGTGGGCTGGGGATCTCATCGCTGCTTTTTGCAGATGATGTGGGCCTGATGGCATCATCGGCCTGTGACCTTCAGCACTCACTGGATCGGTTTGCAGCCAAGTGTGAAGCGGCTGGGATGAGGCTCAGCACCTCTAAATCGGAGGCCATGGTTCTCAGCAGGAAACTGATGGAGTGCCTTCTCCAGGTAGGGAATGAGTCCTTACCCCAAGTGAAGGAGTTCAAGTACCTTGGGGTCTTGTTCGCGAGTGAGGGGACAATGGAGCGGGAGATTGGTCGGAGAATCAGCGCAGCGGGTGTGGTATTACAATCAATTTATCGCACCTATCTTCCGGTCAGCTTTTGTTCCTACCCTCACCTATGGTCATGAAGGCTGGGTCATGACCGAAAGAACAAGATCCAGGGTACAAGCGGCCAAAATGGGTTTCCTCATGAGGGTGGCTGGCATCTCCCTTAGAGATAGGGTGAGAAGCTCAGTCATCCATGAGGAGCTCGGAGTAGAGCCGCTGCTCCTTCACGTCGAAAGGAGCCAGTTGAGGTGGTTCGGGCATCTGGTAAGGATGCCCCTTGGGCACCTCCCTAGGGAGGTGTTCCAGGCACGTCCAGCTGGGAGGAGGCCTCGGGGAAGACCCAGGACTAGGTGGAGGGATTATATCTCCAACCTGGCCTGGGAACGCCTCGGGATCCTCCAGTCGGAGCTGGTTAGTGTGGCTTGGGAAAGGGAAGTTTGGGGTCCCCTGCTGCAGCTGCTACCCCCGCGACCCGATACCGGGTAAGCGGATGAAGATGGATGGATGGATATGTTGCAATACAATAAAAGTTTGTTGCATCGCTGATTGCTGAAGATGTCTTCATTGATCACACTTCTGATTATGGGATAGAGATTATGGAAATAGTTTGTTGTTGAATTGGATGGGTAATGTAAAGTTATGTTTGCCTACGGTAATGTGAAAACAGTGAAGCAAACAGATCATCTTTAGCATGTTTGCTCTTCCGTTACACCTGTTCACCTGACCAAATCAAAGGTGTCACCACACCTAGATCACATCATCTTATCAGATTTCACATCATATCAATTATCACAATAATAGCAATGATCAAAACAACAACACCTAAACACAAGACATTATCATCATAATACATAATGGAAAATGCATGATGTCTAAGCATTATTATGAATGAAATAAGGCAAATCTGGCTCCAACCTTTATTATTCAAGATATGATCTCTTATTTCTCGAATCCTAATTGTTGTACATCTGTGTCATGTGTCCTCGTCCTCCATGATAACTTTGTCTTTCCACTCTGTAGAACATTCAAAAACAGTGGGATAGAGTGTGTGCAGTAGTTACTGTAAAAACAATTACAAATTAAAGCTGCAAGCAGCGATGGACGGGGCCTCACGCCTCTGCGTGTGTCGGGGTTACTGGTGGGTACCACTCTTAGCATTTGCGCGGCACTCAGACACTGGAAATCCTCACCAATGAAAAGGGAACTCCCTGCTGAGTTCAACGATACCTCACACAAGACTCTGTCATACAGTTCGTTAGCTGTGAAAAGGGGCGTGGCTAAATTATAGGGGGCGGGTCAAACCATCACCAATTAAAAAGGAACTCTCTTCTGAGTTCAATGATACCTCACACAAGACTCTACCTTAGATGGGTCAGCATTTATGAAAGGGGGCGTGGCTTAAGCATAAGGGGCGGGCTAAACCATCACCAATGAAGAAGGAACTCTCTGCTGAGTTCAGTGACACCTCACACAAGACTCAACCTTAAACGGTTCAAATGTTATGAAAGGGGGCGTGGCCTGAGTACGTGGGCGTGGTTAAAGTATAGGGGCCGGCTCAGTATCACATGTCGACCACACATTATAAATCGGATGATGTTTGTCAGGGCTCCAGACTAACTTTTTTCACTAGGAGCAAAGTGGCCCTCAACTGAAAATTTTAGGGGCACACACCGCAAATCAACCTGCTAACCAAATATTCACATTTCTACTAATTTCCACTGTATTACTAATAAATACTTCGATAATAGTAAAATTTCAATGTGCAGTTTCAAATTCAGTGTCACCTTTGACGATGCAACATAGAAGGTTAACCGACAGCACCATTGCTGTCATGAAAAGAATAAATATATATATATATATATATATATATATATATACCAGCAGTCTACAATTACAATGAATTCAACTTAAAATTAAACATGCATTGAAATTCGGTTCCGTTGCACAACGGTACCTTTTTTTTTTGGTACTTTCCCTCTATAATTACAAAACAATTATTTCAGTTGTAAAAATTATTGTCAAACCTATTTATCCTATGTACTTAGAACATTATGTTATTTTATTAATTAAACAAAATCCTCCTCCTTTTTTAGCCTGTTTTATTTTCATGACCGTTTTTAATTGCTCTTTAATGTTTCATGTAAAGCACTTTGAATTGCATTGCTGCTGAAAGGTGCTGTAGAAATAAAGTTGCCATACAACCTCACCAGGCCACAGAAATCACCATTGTGCCTGCTTAGGAAGTGTAACGTCAACAGCACCGCGACCACTTTCGGCTCTCCATTATTAGGGGCTTTCCGACCGGAGGGATTTTTGCAGTTCTTAGAAATAAACGTTCCTACACTTTTTTCGTCGTGTTCTGACAGGAAAAATGTTGGGATTTTTAAGTTCCTCTGGCCGCAGTAGCATACTTTTTTAGCTCCTACTTCAGAGCACGGTCTTTTCCCTTTTCCTAGGTGTACTTGATTGGTCGAACTTATAAGTCCCGCCCACTGCCAACTCGGAACTTGCAGACCGGGCAACAACCAACAACGGGACATTTTTAACATTTTTCACCATCTTATTCATCATTAAATTCACTTCTGACAACGTTTTAGGCGAGAAATTAACTGTTTAGATTTTGAATATAGGCAGTGTTGCGACAATTGATGCCGAATTGACAATTTGCTTCAAAGTTTTCGGAGTTGAGGAGCTCCATGAAGTGGGGCAACAGCCAGCAAGCGCCTGCCCCGGCCGCTAACTCGTCGCTCGGCTAGTCATGCTCAGACACCTCACTGTAAGCTGGAGATCTCCCAGACCGCTCTCGTAAATAAGAGGCTTTTATTTCGCTGTTGACGGTTCGTTTCTTTAACTATCACAACACATGTACATCATAAGATTAACGGGAACCTGTGGTTAACTGTCTTTTTGGAGTTAAACTCCACAAGCGTGTCCTGTGGCTCGCTGGCCGTCACACACACACACACACACACACACGTCCACAGCAGGCAGAGGCGGGGTCTGTTCCGAGTATAATAAAGCCCCGTCTGTGTTGAGCAAAACATTACGTGAATTACTACGAGAATGGACGGAATGCGGAACTCGGAAAAGTGGACTGATGCGGAGTTGCAGGCACTGCTGGCCATGTACGCCTTTGTTGTTGGTGTATGTGGCGCTAAGGTCTAGTGACGATGCTATAAAGACCGTTGCCTACCAGTCCCTATGGCCACTTGGCCAGTGGGAATGCAAACGGAAAAAAAAGATTTTGGGGGAGAGTGGTTCTTAGAACTGCTTAGAAGTGTACTTTTCCTCTAAAAAGTACAAATACTATCCAGTCGGAAAGCACCTAATATCATATCGCAGCATATCGCAGCAAAAGCTCCGCTCCGAAATTTTGACGTTTAACGTGTAAAAAAAGGGGCAAATTTACTGGTCACACATGTGCGACTGGATGTAAAATTCAGACGCACACTCTCAAATTTTGGTCGCAAAATGAGACCATTTGGTCGCAGTCTGGAGCCCTGTTTGTCATATAAGGCGCATTTACTGTTGCCAGTGGGGGGAGCTATGACCAAAAGTCAATATTGGCCTGTAGATGTCCTCAGATCTGGACCCTTGTCAATTACAATATACACTCAAGTTACAACAATTTCTTTGTTCATCGCTAAACACTCAAAATGGCTGCCACGCCACACCCACACCGTTTGACGAAAAGTTTTTGTTTTAATAAATTTTCATCTTTAAGGTGTTGAGATGGTACAAATTTGAAGTCCGCCGGATGAAATCTCTAGGAGGAGTTCGTTAAAGTATAGCACCTTGACTTTTAGGCCTACTTCCTGTTGCCACTAGGGGGTGCTATGACTTTAAGTAAATATCAGCCTTTATTTGTCCTCAGGGTTGGACTCTTATGAATCCTGAAAAGTTTCGAGCCAATTGGACAATGTACACTCAAGTTACACCCACTTCCTGTTTTGATGGCGAAACGCACAAAATGGCCGCCCCGCCACAGCCACACCCTATGACAATAAGTTTTTCTTTTAACAACTTTTCATCTTGAACGTCTTAAGATGGCACAGACCGAATTTGAAGTTGATTGGATGAAATCTCTAGGAGGAAATAAAGTACGACATGTGGAAATGGAAATTTCGAACTTTGCAATAAAAATGGCGGACTTCCTGTTGGGTGTAGGGTATGGCTCCAATGACGTTTTTTGTACAACTGGATATGGTACATATGTGTACCAAGTTTTGTGAGTCTACGTTAAACGCACTTCAGGGGCTCAATTTTATTAACTTTGTAGGGGGCGCTAGCAAGCCATTCCCGACACCCTTAAAATACGTAAATTTTCACCAGACTTGATGGGAGCGCCAATTTTGGTGAGTTTTTGAATATGTTAAGCCCCTCAAAAAGCCAATTAATTTGGTGTAATAATAATAATTCCTTCAGTTTCAATAGGGCCTTCGTCGCTGTCGGCGCTCGGGCCCTAAATATTGTAGTATAGCATGATAACCAACCTCATTCATACAATGCAGTGCAATAAATGAAGACACATTTGGCTTGAGGGAGGAGACAGTTGAAACTCTCAGTATGACTTGAAGATGTTCATCATTAAGTCTGGACATGTACTTTGACTTATTGAAGTTCATGGTGGAGAAGAGCTTTTCACATAGATATGTGCTCCCAAAAAGGCACATGGTCCGCTTGAAATTCTCTAAAAAATTGTCCAAGCTTGTCTGCGTTTCCACTCACCTCCCTGAACTTGGCTTTGAGTTCAGAATTGTACTGCAGGTCAATGAGCTCCATTGAGTACATGAAGTACAGGAGGAGCATCTTGCACATCGAAGGAGAAGGGGCCAGCAAAAATTTTAAAAGTGGCTCTGTGTGTCTTGAAGTCAGCAAATCTGCGATCAAATTCCTCCCGTAGATTCACAATGGCATCAGCATACTTCTCACCACTGAATGGTGTTCCCACATCCATGAGTGCCTTGCATGCTGAGAAATGGCAGAGGTTTGTCTGAGAGAGTTGGGCTTTCCATAACACAAGTTTTGTGGAAAATGCCCTCACATTGTCATAGGTAGCACTGACAAGCTGCCGCTGGCCTTGTAACTTCTTGTTCAGTACATTAAAGCTTCTGTGTGATGTCAACAAGAAAAGCTAAGTCCATGAGCCATTTGGGATCACTTAACACAGGAACAGCCATCCCATCCTTCTCCATCAAGGCTTTCACTTCTGCTCTCAACTCAAACAAATCTCTTCAAGACGTTTCCCCTCCTGAGCCAACGTACCTCAGTGAAGTAGAGCAGATCCTCATATTCTGACTCTATTTCCTCCAAAAAGGCGCAGAACTGCCAGTGCTTTAGGTCCCTAGATCTGATATGGTTGATATATTTCACAACAACAGACATCACATTGTCAAATCAGGCATTTGCCGCAAAGGGCCTGTTGATGTATAACGCAGTGCAGAGCAATGGCCTCCTCCACATTTTCCTCTTCCAGTTTTCTTTGAACAAGTAACACCAGTCCATTTTTCCTTCCTGTCATTGATGGCACTCTGTCTGTTGTTATTCCAGCAAACCTCTTCCATGGCAAACCGGCATCCTCAATAGCACCACACAGCTGGCGGAATAATAATATGAGTGGTGGTCTGACCATGCGAATCACAGCGAGCAACTCCTCTATTACTTCAAAATTGTCATCAACACCACGAACATATACTGCGAGCTGCGCAGTGTCAGTGTTGTCCGTGCTCTCTCATTGCCTCGGGACTACAGGTGAAAATTAGCATTTATGCTATAACCTGGCTCATTTACAGTCTGTACAGAAATGTTAGATTGTTCATTAATGTGCACTGTCCCAAATAAATTAATTAATTAAAAAAAATTTAAAAAATCAAGAACGACTGAGTATGCACAAAGACGTTTGGCTTTCTCAAGCAGTTGATCAAATATGTTTTCTGACAGGTCAGAAATACGCTCTGCCACTGTGTTAGCTGAAAGGCTGATGTTGCTAAAATGACCCTTATTTTTCGGACAGACTTCACTTGCAGCTAGTAACATGCACTTTTTGATGAACTCGCCTTCCTTGAACGGCTTTCCGGCCTTAGCAATCATCTCACTCACCATGTAGCTAGCTTCGACTGCTGCTTCATTTTCTTTGTTTGCTTTCTTGAATAAATCTTGTTGCCTCATTTTTGAAGATTGGCGACCTGGTTCTTTCTCTCATCTCCCTGGTATTTTGTATACTCCTCAGCATGTCTAGTTGAGTAATGACATATGATGTTATATTCCTTGTACACCGCAACTTTCTCTGTGCATATGAGACATGTAGGGGTGCTCAACAAAAAAATATTCTGTCTCCCACTTTCCCTGACTTGCCTGTGCTCGTCGCCAAACTTTCTCTTTACAGCACGTCTGATAGAGACATGACTGGAACTGGGTGATGGCATATATTTTCCGTCACTCACACACCGAAACACAAGTTTCACCAAAGTGACTAACGTTGATACTTCCCCAGGTACTTTGCGGTTGGCTAGCTTGACAACTGTTGACAACAAACGCCACTGTCCGGAGACTATCTTTGGTAGCCCATAAGTGACAAACGCAATGACAAAAAGGTGCGTTTCAGAACAACGCGCGGGCCAAACTTACACTAAACTTTGATGTCAAGTAGGGGGCCACAAAATATCAGCCTCAATTGGCCCCCAGGAGGACACCCCTTAAAATATGCTTCATAACCACCAACTCTCTGAAGACGCGAATAATTGCTCTGTAACTGTGTGTGGCTGAAATTGCTGATCTTTTTTGCAACATGGCTCATTTGTATAGTATTTTGCACCAAATGTTGCATATCACATTTAAATATGTGCAAATAGCACAAGAGCAGGGGGACAATATCCGCTTGGCGGATAATTTCAGCCTTTGCTGGTGCTTTCAGAATTACAGACTTTCTGTTTGTCTTATTTGTGCAGGTTTACCATCCTCTGCATAAATGCTTCATTTAAGATGTGAGATTTTGATAATTCAACTTTGAGCACACACTTGGCTTGTGATGGAGTGCCAAATACCTGCTCTTACATTGAACTTGTATTCCTTCAGATGAGCCAAAACAGGGCCCCTCAGCTGTTGAGGCCCCTACTGCTCCATCTCAGGCTGAAAAAAAACAACATATTTTTGGACACTTCTTACAACTTAAACTTACCTTGTTATCTCTACATCAGATTTGTTTAAGCATAGTAGTCTCTATTTTATGATATCTTTTTTTCATTTAAATCTATTCCATCTGTCAGTATGGTTATCACCTTCAAAGACCCTCATGCAGTCAAACTTGACTCAAATCCCATCATGTTGCTCTGTGTGTGTGTGTGTGTGTGTGTGTGTGTGTGTGTGTGTGTGTGTGTGTGTGTGTGTGTGTGTGTGTGTGTGTGTTCATATGTGTGTGTATTAGAGAAAGAGAGTGATGGGATTACTCTTGTTATGTGGGATCAGATGTGCTCTGTTCGTCTGCTTTGTGTCAGTGAGAGAGGCTGGTCCCAGTCAAAATGTGGGATCAGTGTCAGGATCAGTGAGAATCTCCAGCAGCTACCACACACAGCATGTGGATATCAGACATGGCCAACTTACCATTGAATTATTTCTGTGTGTGGTTGTGTGTTGATGTTTGCACTGGTGGATATGTAGTATGTGTCTGTCTACCAGTCTCTGTAAGCTTATCTCAGTAAGTATTTGTCACTGTGTGTGTGTGGGCACACACACACACACACACTGAATATCTATGTGTGTAAATCTGTCAGTGTCTGTTGTCATTGAGTCAATCTATGTCTTTTTTCAACTCTTTACTGTGTAATTTTGCAACTCTTTCTATTATTTATTATTCTCTCATCCTCTCTGTGTGTGTGTGTGTGTGTGTGTGTGTGTGTGTGTGTGTGTGTGTGTGTGTGTGTGTGTGAGAGAGAGAGACACAGGTAAACTATTGCAAGGTTTCCTTACTCAGCCAGCGCTTTAGTTTTTCCAGTGCCTGTCTGCAGAAAGTACAGGACTTTGGTCATGTGATAACAGTTGGTTGTATACAGTATAGGAGCAAGATTGTGATACTTGTTTCTGGGCAAAACGGTCTTTGGTGTTGATGTAGATGTGAATGCCTTACATATTACAAGGGGTGTGACGAGACACGAGATTGGGTTCTTGAGACGAGACGAGATTTTAACACTATTTTGAAGAAAACTTCAATGAAGAAATAAGACGGGAAAAATAGTCCTTTATTTAATCGAAAGTCACAAAATGAAAAACAAGCACTGAAAGGTTTTGCCACAAACTCAAATAACTGACTTCTCTCCTGTATAACTAACAGTTACACTGTTACTTATTCCATATACATGGTGGGGAGATAGTCTCTTCACTCAGAGAACCAAAGTTACAAAATAACTAAACGTTTTCTGGCAGTAGTTGAGACAGTTGAGACCAAATGTGTTGTACTTGAATTTGTCATTGTACAGTAGACAAAGAGAAATAAAGCTTATTTTATTGTTTTACATTGATTACGTTCCTCTGTCCTCCTCTGTCTCTCCATCTGTGTACATTCACGTCCCATTAATGCATGTTACTAACTTCGTTCTTCTCCGGAGTCGTCGTGCTTTCTCACCTCACAGATTTTCTTGGATTGTGGTGGCATCTGGATTGTGGCTGCTGCCCTGGTTCTGCTAGACACTGCTACACCCTGCACTGCTAAAACTATTACTAGTCATAGTTCTATTAACTTTACTGCTACTATAATTTCCACTATTCATCATGTCATTTTATTTTACCCACTGCTATAAATATTGAGTCCTCTCTCTCTCTCTCTCTCTCTCTCTCTCTCTCTCTCTCTCTCTCTCTCTCTCTCTCTCTCTCTCTCTCTCCTTCCTAATTACTAGAATTGCAACATATCCTGTCAAAAAGAAATCTGCAGACCTGTGGCCCTGATGTCTGTGGTCATGGAATCCTTTGAGACAGTTTTTGAGTCTCTTGCATGGGACTGCACTACATCCCACAACACCTCAATAAGGATCCTGTTTGTGGATTTCAGCCTGGCGTTCACCACCATGATCCCAGAACTACTTCATACCCAGCTTACTGTCCCAGCCCCCACCATGGTATAGAGCTGATTCTGATTTGTCAGCTAATTTCATTCACAGACACTGCCACAAGGAATATATAAAATAATTTATATTGTTTATTTATTCCTTGCACTTCCACAGGAAATAAACTGGGACACATTCAGAATGTCACGCACATCTGCAATTGACCACTCACAAATACACAAATATCAGCAGACCCTTGGTCTTGTTGTTATGTTGGTTCACTAAGGTAGTGTTGAACCAGCCGTGTACACTGTAACAAGATGTGGTTAATAGCTATTAATCCTTAGTTAGTGGAGCTTTGACCTGAGATTCTCTTCATTACGTACTGTTTCCATTGCTAGAAAATCTATGCACATGGCATAATTCAATTGCAATTCAATTTTATTTATAGTGTCAAATCATAACAAGAATTATCTCAGGACACTGTACAGACAGAGTGTAGGTCTAGACCACACTCTGTAATTTTCAAGGACCCAACAATTCCAGTGATTCCCCAAGAGCATGCATGAATGTGTAAGTGCGACAGTTGCAAGGAAAAACTCCCTTTTAGGAAGAAACCTTGGACAGACCCAGGCTCTTGGTAGGCGGTGTCTGACGATGCCGGTTGGGGGTTTGATGAACAATGGCAATAAAAAAGTCACAATTAAGATAATGACTAGAGTAGTTGTAATAGTTCATGGTGTCGTAGAGCACATCATGGCGTAACAGGGCGTTGGCCGGACATAGCAAGTCGACGCCGGGCATTGCAGGGTGTAATGGGGCACAGCAGGTCGTAGGGCAGGACCACGGCGAAAGCTGCCACCATGATGTAGGTGCCATCATGATCCAAGATGATGGTGCTGGGGGGACAAAGAACATACGGACTCCGGGGAAGCTCCCCGGAACTAGGTTAATAAGAAGCATTTCTGGAACATGAATACACACAGATGGAAAGAGAGAGGAGCTCAGTGTGTCAAAGGAGGTGCCCCGGTAGTCAAGAACTATAACCGCATAGGGAGGCTGTGTTCGACAATTGTGACTACACACCTTCCCCCGCCGGTCTAGGCTAACGCTGCGACACCTTACTGCCTAAGTATGCGTAAGCTTTCTATGGGGAGAAGCAGTGATAGGATGGGGGTGCGCCATGACTGAGGCTACACACCCACCCCCGCCGGTCTAGGCGCACGCTGCAACTCCTCATACCCTAAATATAGTAAGCTTTCTATGAAGAGAAGCAGAGATATGGAGGAGGTGCGTCAAGACTATGGCTACACACCTTCCCCCGCCGGTCCAGGCGAATGCTGCAACTCCTAACTTCCTAACTATAAGCTTTATCGAAGAGGAGAGTTTTAAGTTTACTCTTAAAAGTGGTGACGGTGTCTGCCTCCCGAACCCAGACTGGGAGCTGGTTCCACAGGAGAGGAGCCTGAGAGCTGAAGGCTCTGACTCCCATTCTACTTTTAGAGACTGGGAACCACAAGTAACTCTGCATTCTGGGAGCGTAGTGCTCTAGTGGGACAATAAGGTACTAAGAGCTCTCCAAGATATGAAGGTGCTTGACCATTTAGAGCTTTGTAGGTCAGGAGAAGGATTTTAAATTCAATCCTGGATTTTACAGGAAGCCAATGCAGAGAAGCTAATACAGGAGAAATATGATCTCTTTTCTTAGTTCTTGTCAGAACACGCGCTGCAGCATTCTGGATCAGCTGGAGAGTCTTAAGAGTTTTATTTGAGCATCCTGATAATAGGGAATTACAGTAGTCCAGCCTGGAAGTAACAAATGCATGGACTAGTTTTTCAGCATCGTTTTGAGACAGGATGTTCCTAATTTTGGCAATATTACGAAGGTGGAAAAAAGCTGTTCTTGAGGTTTGTTTTAAGTGGGCGTTAAAGGATAAATCCTGATCAAAAATAACTCCTAGATTTCTGACAGTATTGCTGGAAGCCATGAGAATGCCGTCCAGAGTAATTATGTCTTCGGATAATGAAGTTCGGAGATGTTTAGCGCCCAGCACAATAACCTCAGTTTTGTTCGAGTTCAACTTCAGGAAATTGTTGGTCATCCATGATTTTATATCTTTAATGCACACTTGCAGTTTAGCTAACTGACTGGTTTCGTCTGGCTTGATTGATAAGTATAATTGGGTGTCATCCGCATAACAGTGAAAGTTAATTGAGTGTTTCCTAATAATATTGCCTAGAGGAAGCATATACAAGGAGAATAGAATTGGTCCAAGCACTGAGCCTTGAGGAACCCCATGGCTAACTTTAGCGTACCTGGAGGATTTATCGTTGATATTAACAAAGTGAGATCGATCAGAGAAATAGGACTTAAACCAGCTTAGTGCGATTCCTTTAATGCCAACTAAGTGTTCCTGTCTCTGTAGAAGGATTGTATGGTCAATAGTGTCAAATGCAGCACTAAGATCTAATAACACAAGTATGGAGACAAGTCCTTTGTCAGCAGCAGTTAGACTAGACTATGTAGAAAGTCACATAACTGATTAGCGACTACCTTCTCAAGGATCTTGGAGAGAAAGGGAAGGTTAGATATAGGTCTATAGTTGGCTAAGACCTCAGGATCGAGGGTGGGTTTTTTCAGAAGAGGTTTTATCACAGCTATTTTAAATGACTGCGGTACATAACCTGTTAATAAAGACATATTGATAATATCTAGTAATGAAGTGTTCACCACGGGTAACGCTTCTTTAAGTAGCCTCGTTGGGATGGGGTCTAAGAGACAGGTAGAAGGCTTTGCTGAAGAGACCTTCAGCATTAATTGCTGAAGGTCTATAGGAAAAAAGGAGTCAAAGTATATGTCAGGTCTTGTCATTCTTTCTAGCACTCCTGTATCAAAAGGTGAACCATTAGAAGTTGAGGGCAAAATGTGATGAATTCCATCCCTAATTGTTATGATTTTATCATTAAAGAAGCTCATGAAGTCGTCACTACTAAGAGCTAGGGGAATAGATGGCTAGGTAGAGCTGTGACTACCTGTCAGCCTGGCTACAGTGCTGAAAAGAAACCTTGGGTTGTTCTTATTTTCTTCTATTAATGATGAGTAATAGTCTGATCTGGCATTTCTGAGGGCCCTCCTATAGGTTTTTAAATTGTCTTGCCAATCTAAACGAGATTCTTCTAGTTTGGAGGAACGCCATTTAGTTTCAAGTTTCCGTGAGATTTGTTTTAATTTGCGAGTTTGGGAGTTATACCAAGGTGCTAGTTTCCTTTGCTTCATCGTCTTCTTTTTGAGGGGAGCAACAGAGTCTAAAGTCGTCCGTAGGCAGGTCGTAGCACTGTCTGCAAAATTATCAATTACGGAAGGACTAAAATTAACACAAAGGTCCTCAGTTATATTAAAGCACGACATTGAGTTAATTGCTGTTGGAATATCTTCCTTAAATTTAGCTATAGCACTGTCAGATAGGCATCTAGCGTAAAAGGTTTTATTTAATTTCATATAGTCTGGTAGTAAGAATTTGAAGGTTATTAAAAAATGGTCTGATAATAAAGAATTCTGTGGAAATACTATTAAATCTTCAATTTTGATGCCATATGACAGCACAAGGTCGAGGGTGTGGTTAAAACAGTGCGTGGCCTTATGCACACTCTGACTGAAACCAATTGAATCTAGCAGTGAGTTGAAGGCAATACTAAGACTATTACTGTCCATGTCCACATGGATATTAAAATCACCTACAATAATTATTTTATCTGATTTTAGGACAATACATGACAAAAACTCTGGGAATTCAGATAGAAATTCAGAATATGGGCCTGGCGCTCGGTAAACAACAACAAATATGATTGGCTTTAATGATTTCCATGTTGGATGTTGAAGATTAAGAACAAGACTTTCAAACGAGTTATAATTTAGTTTCGGTTTAGGATTAACTAACAGATTTGAGTCAAATATGGCTGCAACTCCTCCTTCACGGCCTGAGCCTCTAGGAATTTGAGTATTAATATGACTGGGAGGAGTGGCTTCATTTAGACTAACATATTCTTCATGGCCCAGCCATGTTTCAGTAAGACAGAATAAATCAATTTGATTATCTGATATAAAATCGTTCACCAGTAATGCTTTAGAAGACAGAGATCTGATATTTAATAGTCCACATTTGATTCTCCTATTCTGTTCTATTGTTGCAGTGGTTGTTTTAATTCCAATTAGGTTGTTAAGTATAGCACCTCGTTGGTGCACAGAGGAGCGTGTAGCGCTGTACCTTTGAGTAATGTTATTACTGACTCTTACTGGAATGATATAGCTGGTCTGTGGGTTAGCAGAGTTATTTGTAAAAGACTGAGAGCTTATGGGAGAGTGTGATTGGGAGGTGCGCCTGTACGTGTCTTTACTGGGTGTAAACAGTCAATCTAAGGTCTGAGTCTGCACCCAGGTCTGGGTCTGTACGGCGTGACGCAAGTTCTCACATAGCACCTGGCTGCCGCGTCTATTGGGATGAATCCCATCCCTGCTGAACATGGAGTCACTTTTCCAAAACAGATTAAAATTGTCAATAAAACCTATCTTGTGCATGCTGCATGCATGCTGGAGCCAGGTGTTGAGGATGAGTAGCCTGCTAAAAAGGCCTACTCCGCGACCTCGAGATGGAAGTGGGCCCGAAATAAAAACTGACTTCCCAGTGCTTATTAAAGCTTCAATGAGGGTGCCAAAGTCTTTCTTTGTGCGCTCACTCTGCTGGTAGGACATGTCATTATGTCCGCAATGGACCACGATGCGTTTAATAGAGGTCGGGAGTGACGGTATCAGGTCCACAGCTTTAGCCAGGATGTCTGCAACTCTGGCTCCAGGAAAGCAGTGTGTGACCGCATTAAAAAAACGTATATTCCGGGTGGTGGAGTCGCCGATAATTATTGTGGTTGGGGTGAAGAGCGGACGAGGAGTGGGGGGGCGTGAATGGCCGGTGGTAGGAACAAAACAGCCAGTATTGGATTCAGATGGACAAGGAAAAGAAGCGGGATATTGGTGGGGGAGATTGTTTTTGAGGAACGTTGTCATTTGGCCGGTTCAGGCAAGGGAGGCCACCGGACCGTCTGACTACCGCATCCCTCAGAAATTGTCGTCGCGAGGCAGCGGTGCTCCTCGTTGACGCCTGCAGGTCCGTCGGCTTTGAAGCGGGGCGAGCCACGGCCGTTACCGGGGGAACATTCGGCTTCGACAGGGCATCGAAGCGACTGGAGAGGCTGAGGGCAGGAGGCGATGGAGCCCTACCCGAGGCTCTCTTTCGGCCACAGACCACTTCAGTCCAGGATGCCCTGGTTGTCGGTGTCGAAGTAGAAGATGGGTGTGGACAGGCGGATGTGTCCCAAATTACAGTATCCTGGATTGCTGCCGAGAGAGTTGTGATGCGAAGCGACTGGTTTTGAGCAACGTCCAGGTAGGAAGTCAACAGGGCATCTTTGGTTTTCAAGTCCTCGGAGAGCCGGCGAACTTCTTCCCTAAGGTCATCGATTTCTTTGTTTGCATTTTCAAGCAACGAAGGTGTGGAGGTAGCCATGGGGCTGGTGTTAGCCTGAAGCTAATGTTTAGCTAGCTACTACTTGTAGAACAAGTGCGGTCCTCCACGCACAGGTGCGTAGATGCTGGCTCTTTCTAGAGACTAAGGGCTACCAGGGGGCTAAAAGAAACAAAAAAAACTAAGCAAATAGTACAACATTTATCTCGAAATAACACTATTTTCCTCCGTCAGTCTTTTCTCCCCTCCACACTCTCACACTGCGTTTTACTTCCGGCGTTTTACTTCCGGCTTATAATAATGTCTTATGTAAAGTTTAAAGAGGCCTCAACTACAATATCATGAGGCTACACAATAAGACTATGATAAAAAGAAGGCAACATGTTCTGATCATTTCACCATGTAGCGTTCTTATGTTATGTAAATTTCTGCAAATGTAACATAAACCACACACATAGCATACTACTAGTGTGGTGGCACATGTGATCATCAAATTAACAAAGATCTTTTAACTTTGTCAAAATGATACACTTTCACATAAATTCCTATAAAAACGACAAAACAAACCAGAAACACAATGTCATGGTTTTGGGGTTTTGCTTTGTATTTTTGTTCCATTTCTGTTGCCTGTATTATTAGTTTCTGTATGTTCCCTGTTTTTGTTGTGTTTCACCTGTTGTATCACCTGTCCCTCGTTTGCTCATTACCCCATGTATTTAACCCCCGTGTTCCCTTTGTCTCTTGTCAGATTGTTTTGTATCCCATTGGCGTTTGTTCATGTCCTTCCCTGCATTTTTTATGAGTTTTTCCTGGTGATTCTTTTCCTCTGGTTTTTCACGCCTCTGTGCTGTGTTTTTTGGTTGCAATAAATCCTCTACGCCAATTTTCTCCTGCCTGCCTCTCCCTGCATTTGGGTCCACTATTCCCTGCTCCTCACCACAGAACAATCTGACCAGACACGGACCCAGCAGAGAGGCTTCTCTTTAAAAAGAAGGTTTTGGAGTTTGGTTGGACTGTGCAGTGTCTGCGGTGCTCTGTGCCTGACCAGCACCCCCCTCTCCTGGAGAAGCTCACAATCCAGCAGCAGTGGTTGTCGCAGAGACAGTGGGTGAGTCACTTCGTTCCCCAGTTGGAGGGTTTTAAGTACTGGCTGAATTACTTTTTTCAAGCCACCTCCCGTGACTCACCCAGCCTGCCTCTCCCCCAGTCGGCAAACTCCGTGGCCGTTGGCGCATGTTTTGTCGATCTGCCCGCTCCCTCTCCGGCTTCCCCAGAACCCACCGGCACCCACAGAGGTCAAAGACGGGGGAAAGGACGTCATGGCTCCCATCACCATGCCCCGCTCTTCACCCCAGAGTCCTCGCTCCCTAGCGTCCCCGAGCTGACGTGCAACGCTTCTGTTCCCGAGCTGACGTGCAACGCTTCTTTTCCCGAGCTGGCATGCAGCTCTCCTGACCCCAGGCTGGCGTGCAGCCCTCCTGACCCCGGGCTGGCGTGCAGCCCCCCTGAATCCAGGCTAGCTAGCAGCCCCCCAGAATCCAGGCTAGCTAGCAGCCTTCCTGAGCCCCGGCTAGCCAGCAACCTTCCTGAGCCCCGGCTGGCTAGCAGCTTTCCTGAGCCCCGGCTAGCTAGCAGCCTCTCTGTGTCCCGGCTAGCTAGCAGCTTTCCTGAGCCCCGGCTGGCTAGCAGCCTCCCAGATTCCCAGCTAGCTAGCATCCCCCAGATTCCCGGCTGGTCAGCAGCCTCTCTGAGCCCCGGCTAGCTAGCCGCCCCCCTGAATCCAAGCTAGCTAGCAGCCTCCCTGATTCCCGGCTGGCTAGCAGCCTTTCAAATTCCCCGCTGGCTAGCAGCTTCCCAGATTCCCTGCTAGCTAGCAACCCCCATGAGTCCTGGCTAGCTAGCAGCCCCTCTGAATCCAGGCTAGCTAGCAGCTTTCTTGAGCCCCGGCTGGCTAGCAGCTTCCCAGATTCCCCGCTAGCTAGCAGCCCCCCTGTATCAAGGCTAGCTAGCAGCTTATCTGAGCCCTGGCTAGCTAGTAACCTCCCTGAGCCCCAGCTAGTTAGCAGTTCCCCTGAATCCAGGTTAGCTAGCAGCCGCCCTAGTGTCCCTGAGCTCTCTAGTGTCCCCGAGCAGATCTCTAGTGTCCCCGAGCATATCTCTAGTGTCCCTGAGCAGCTCTCTAGTGTCCCCAAGTTTCCTGGTGACCCTGGGCTCCTTAGGGACCCCGGGCTCCCTAGTGTTCCGGAGCGCACTAGTGTTCCTGAGTTTTCTAGCATTCCTGAGTTTTCTAGCGTTCCGGAGTGCTCTAGCGTTCCCGAGTTCCGTGGTGTTCCCGAGTTTCCTAGTGTTCCCGAGTTTCCTAGTGTTCCCAGGTTGTCCTGTGTCCCAGATCCCCGGCTGGCTAGCAGCCTTCCAGATCCCCGGCTGGCTAGCAGCTTCCCAGATCCCCGACTGGCTAGCCGTCTCCCTGGCCCTCTAGCCCCCCTGAGTCTCGGCTGACGTCCAGCCTCCCTGTGCTGATGGAGCCCCAAAAGACTATGCTGACCGGTCTCCCTGAGCCTGCACTGACAGATCTCCCAGAGACTACACTGATCTGCACCCCAGAGACTTTGCCACCGGTCAGCACCTCAGAAACCTCCCTAGAGACTTTGCCGGTCGCCGGCGCCCCTGAGAATGCCCTTGAGACCGCCCCTGAGACTTTGCCGGTCTCCGGCGTCCCTGAGACTGCCCCTGAGACTTTGCCGGTCTCCGACGCCCCTGAGACCCCCCGAGAGACTTTGCCTGTGTCGGTCAAACCGACTCCTGCCCCTCGTGTCTGGCCGGCACCCCAGTCAACCTTGCCTGGTTGCCTGGCCACCTGACGCCAGCCCAGCTGACCCATCGCCTGGCTCCAGCCCAGCTGACCCTTCGCCTGCACAGCCTCCCAAGGGTCTCCGTCTTGGCCGACCTGCTCGGCCCCCGGAGGGGTGCTGCCCTCGATGTCCAGTTTGGCCGCCCGAAGGGACCCACCGGCGGCAACAGCCGCCTAAGAACCCTCGACGTACAGGCTGGCCGCCTCAGAAGCCTCGACGTCCAGTTCGGCCACCTGAGGAGTTTCGCCTTGGCCGTCCGGCTAGGCCCCCGGAGGGGCGCTGCCCTCGACGTCCAGTACGGCCGCCTGAGGCAATCTGCCCTCGTCGCCGGTGGCCAGAAGGTTTCTGCCTTCGTCACCGGCCGCCAGAAGGCTCCTGCCTTCGTTGCTGCTCTCTGTCCCCTGTTGCCGAGGTCTCTCTGTCCCCTGTTGCCGAGGTCTCTCTGTCCCCCTGAGTGGCCCCGCTCTGTTTCCCCGAGCGGCCCCTCTGTTTCCCCCGGGCCTCTCCAGTCCCCTGTTTCCCCCGGGTACCCCAGTTACTCCTTGTCCCCTGTGCCCCAGTGACTCTCTATTTCCCTGTGCCCCAGTGCTCTCTGCTCCCTGGGCCCCAGTGACTCTGTGTCCCCTTGCCCTTCTTGGGCATTTTTTGGATTTGTTTTTTTTTGTTCCGCCCCTCCCTGGGTTTTTTTTTTTTTTTTTTTTTTCGTGTTTAGACGTCTGGGATCCGTCCCTTGAAGAGTGGTTACTGTCATGGTTTTGGGGTTTTGCTTTGTATTTTTGTTCAATTTCTGTTGCCTGTATTATTAGTTTCTGTATCTTCCCTGTTTTTGTTGGTTATTCTGAATTGTGTAGGTTTTGGTTATCCTGTGTTCTCCCTTGTGTTGTCTAGCGTTGGTCAAGTTTCTGTGTTTAGGTTATGTCATGTTTTCTGGTTTCCTGTTATATTCTGTTTTCTGTCTTGTCATGTCTAGTTTTACTTTGTTTCCCGCCTTGGTTGATTGTGCTGCCCCGTCCTAATGTGTTTCACCTGTTGTATCATCTGTCCCTCATTTGCTCATTACCCCATGTATTTAACCCCCGTGTTCCCTTTGTCTCTTGTCAGATTGTTTTGTATCCCCGTGCCGTCAGTTTGTGTATCTTTTTGTATCCCGTTGGCGTGTGTTCATGTCCTTCCCTGCATTTTTTGTGAGTTTTTCCCGGTGATTATTTTCCTGTGGTTTTACCAGCATCTGTGCTGTGTATTTTTTTGGCTGCAATAAATCCTCTACGCCAATTTTCTCCTGCCTGCCTGCCTCTCCCTGCATTTGGGTCCACTATTCCCTGCTTTTCACCACACACAATGTCTTAAGTTCCATTAGGTGTGTGATGATGAAATGCAGCAGTTTTCAAATTGGTTCCTGTTGGCTTAAGTTAGCAGAAAACTTTGGGCTTGACTCAGGACCAATACACACCCCTGTCTAATGCTTGGGTTTCCTAGCTCTGCTGTAACAAATGCCAAGGCCACATTAAAGTACCATGGATGGTCCCTGGGGCTACAACTTTTTTTCAAGGCCCTCCCCCATTTCCCCAAGCACCATTACGACTCAACTATAACCCCGTCCAACCTGCCAATCTTATTTTGCATTCAATAATGTGTCAACAATCAATCATGGGTGCAGTTTAATTTTATGACTCTTGTTGCACCAAATACAGGTCATTCAATCATAAGTCCATAATGAAGCATACATATTACATTTAAAACATTCACACTGGCCAACTACAAAAGAAAGCCAGCCAGATCCTGGTATTTCATCTGAAACTCTGTAGCTGCTGAACAAAGTCCTTGAGGTCAGAGAATGTGAATTTTATTTAGAAATGTAAAGCTGCTATTCAGTGCATTGTAGTTATATATTCATACCTCCGGTCTAGTTTTACTACAAGTTTATCAATGATCACAATGAAAACCTGTACTAAATGCACCTTATTCAAATGCACTTCATAGATTGCACCAGGCACGTTATGGGAAGTTGCAATAGTACAAGGTATTTACATCTTTTTACTGGTCTGAATGATTGTCTTTTATGTATTGTATGTTCCTGTGTATGTCTTGTCTTTTTAATCTGATTAGCACCAAGACAAATTCCAATCAACTATGTTGACATGGCAATAAAGTTTTGAATTGAATTTAAATTTAAAACACCCACTGAAATTTTTTGTCGGCCGGTCATTGTCATTCAAACATCTGGCTTTAGATGATTCAACCTATGTTTTTTTTGCCACCTCCCTCTGTGTCAGCCTTGTCTTTGCTAACACTTGGTGACTGCTCCCTTGCTGTAGACTCAAACCTGTCAAATTGATCACGTAAACCTGTAATAAAATCCCTCAATGAGCATACCAATTCCACTACATTGGGGAGTTCAAGCTCAACTTCTTGGCATTTCATGTTGAATACACCAAAAATTTAAAAGTATGCACTGTACAAAGCAGCCATTCAACCAGCGGATTGATCTGCCTTATTTGTGACTGCATCTATCGTAATCCGCTTATCCAGCAGCTCCAGCAGGGGAACCCAAACTTCCCTTTCCCAAGCCACATTAACCAGCTCTGACTCTGGCATTCTCAGGCCATGGTGGAGATATACAATCTATGAACTTTGTCCAGGTTGTTTCAACGCAAAGGAACATTGGCTCTACTACTACTAAGGGAAACGCCAGTCACTCTCCTGAGAAAACCCTTTTTGACCCCTTGTACCCAGGATCTAGTTATTTCGGTCATGACCTAGCTTTCATGACCATAGGTGAGAGTAGTAACAAGTTTGACCAGCAAATTGAGCACTTTGCCTTCTAGCGCAGCTATTGTTTTGTCACATTGGTGCTGTAAAGCAAATGCAATACCGCCCCTGCTGCTCAAATTTTCCGGCCAATCTCCCGCTCCACTGTCCCCTCACTCGCTAACAGGACCCCAAGATACTTGAACTCCTTCAAGTGGGGTAAAGACTAATTCCCTACCTAGAATAGGCACTTCATAAGTTTCCTGCTGAGAACCATGGCCTCAGATTTACAGGTGCTGATCCTCATCCCAGCCGTTTCACACTGAGCTGTGAACCGATCCAGTAAGTGCTGAAGATCACGGAACGATCCATCAAGACCACATCATATGCAAAAAGCAGTGATGAGATACCTAGCTCACCGAACCGCAACCCCTCCCCACCACGACTATGCCTCGATATCCTGTCCCTGAATATCACAAACTGGATTGATGACAAAGCGCAGCCCTGGCAGAGGCCAATCACCACCTGGAACAAGTCTAACCGAGAACCTGGACACAGCTCTCGCTTTGGATGTACAGGGATTGGCTAGCCCTGAGAAGGGACCCCCTCATCCTATACAGTTCTCCCAGGGGACCCAGTCATATGCCTTCTCTAAATCCACAAAACACATATAGCTGGGCATACTCCCAGACCCTCACCAAGACCCTTGCAAGGGTGAAAACCTGGTCCATTGGTTCCATGAGCAGGATGGAGTCTGCATTGTAATTTGCATTGGAATCACCTTGATATTGTCCTGACATATTGGTGGTGTTGTCATTGCACTGTCAACTGTTGATGTTAATGCCCATCTCACCCAGAACAGAGAGAATAGCATTGGCAATAGACTCCAGTGTGACTCTTTATAATTTATAATTATATATATAATTTATAATTTATTGAAACATTCATGTATAAATCCCTCTGGGGACAAGTGAAAAATAAATGTGAGCTGGTCTGTGGGCAATACGTGTGGAGAGGAATCTATACTGATTGGAAAATACTTGGCTATTTAATGCTATTTATCATTTCTGACAGAACTTGTTCCTCCATTAACTGAAACTCATCACAAAGTGTTGTGTGTGGGAAGATATGACGCTGTCCCCTTGTCTGCATTCCCAAAACGTGCAATGTGCTCTCTCAAGAATGGGTCGAGCTGACTGATCAATTCTAAACACCCCAAATAATTGTCATAATTGGGCAACCCAAATGTGTGTGTGTGTGTGCGTGTATGTGTCCTCTAAAGACAAGCCAATGCTCGTATAGAAATTTCACATTCTACGACCCTTTTAACGCCTCGGTCCAATACTGTCACTCAGTCAAACTGTTGACGCATTCCAAAATAAGTCCCTTTTCGTTGTACTGTTGATCCAAACGAGCATTGTCTTGCAATGGGCCTTTGAACATTCATGCTTCCGGGATACAGTGCTTACAGGTTGACAAGTTTTCGGGTAAATAAAACCTTTTTGAAAAGCTTCTCTTTTAACGCTTGTATTGTTGTTCAGATGATGAAAAGTCAGCCTCCCGATTCTGGCACTGGATCAGTCCTTTCCTAACCCTTTTAATATCAAACATAATACATTTATGATCATAGATAAAAATCTTTCAATTTTAGAGAGCATAGTGTCATGCCCAAGGTTAAAAAACTAGGTCAAGGGTATGTTGTAAAAGGTTAAAAGACTCAGTTACACCATCTACATGGAAATTAAATTCTCCAACCATAATCACTTGATCATATTTGACTACCGCAGCAGCAATACAATCAGATAACTCAGATAAAAATGTGCTGTTCAGTTTTGGTGGACAGTAAATGACAATGCAACATATAGGATTAGTGCAACTGATAAGAAACCTAAGAGGTTTATACAGTATATACCGCATATTTAGATATATATTTGATGTGTACGTATTTAAGAGACAGTGTGAAGTCAAACTATATAGTATAGTATACAATTTATAATGTGTAGTTAGAGTGGATGTTAGTGTTACAGGTTAATTGCACAGGGATTTTTTTCTGACACTATGTGACTAATGTTAACTGTTTATGATGTGCACTGTTGAACAGCATATCACTCTGATAAGTGTTGACTACCACTCTTACACATTTGGGAGTTTATATTATAAATAGATGGGTGAAATAAAGTCTTAGAATTTCTGCCTCTTTCCTTATCTATCCCTCCATCACCTGTCATCTATCCATCTAAAATTACTTTTCCCTTTCTTCTCCTCTTCTTACTTTTCTTTCATCAACACTCTTCCACTTTGAGGATGATGCTATGGTGCAATGTCTTTACCCTTTTCTCCCTGTCTCTGTTCCCTTTTCTTCAATTTTCAACCCCTCTATTTGTGCTTAGGTAGCCTCTGCTGACTTTCTCTGTTTTATCTCTCTTTTGCTCCCTCTCTTTTCTTGCCAGTGATTGTCTCTCTTGCTGGGCACCAGATAAGAGCTTTTCACGGCACAAATGACAGGCACACAGGATGGGGTTCATTCCATTCGCAAACAATGATCTGTAAAAACACACTTGAGATGTAAAACAAGCACTCTGCAGAGACCGCCTGGGCGGACCTGGAATAGACAATTCAACGCACCACTTACCGACACATTCAGCCAATTTGTACTTAGAGGGAATATGTACAAGGTGGAAGGACTATAAACAAAAAGCACAATAAATACTCTTTATCGTACTGGGAAACTGTTACATAGGTTTTTATCAACTTGAATCATGATAGAGCTGTCAAAGGTTCAAGGCCTATAGAAAATAAGAGGTATATATATATAGGTATAATATAGAAAAAGAGAGAGGTTTGTCTCATTAGTTCAAAAGTCAGAGGCAAAAAGAGCCCAACAAGGCTCACAATCTGACGACCTGATGCAATAATTACATATATATATATATATATATATATATAAGGTACAGATGTTACATAAATGCTGACACTTTTCAGCCTTGCACATGTGGAAATAAATGTCAGTCACCATGATTTTAGTTATCAGGTTGTCTCATTAGGGCCATACAGTGGTAGTCACAGATGCTCAAACAGATGGCTTCATCCTAAGCAAGTATTAAATAGATAGTTAAGGTAGTTAGCACAGGCTGCAATTGATACAATGGCTAAACAAACACTTTAAAGACTAAGGTTTTATTTTTATAAGTTAAAAGCCATAAGATTTTGATGTATTGAACATATTGGCTTAAAGATGATCCCTGGAGCCCCTAATGCCTACAAAAGTTACCAATGTTAAGGAACACAAGATTCCTTTATGTAATTGTGGGGACTCTCTATCTATAAAAATATACAAGGGCCAAATTAAAGGGATACGTTGCCAATATTCAACCATATATCATAATAATGTTGGTAGTATGTGTAAATGAACTATGTTAAACTGCCCTCCATCTTACCAGTGCCCAGATCTCCCTACTCACAGGCCAGCCTGCTAGCTCTAGGGCTGTTGCTTGAACTAATCATTTCACTACTTCAATTGAATACACTACAAGATATTTAATGTTCAAATTGATAAACTGTATTGTTTTTTTTTGCAAATATTCACTTATTTTGAATTTGATGCCTGCAACACGTTCCAAAAAAGCGGGGACAGGGGCAACAAAAGACTGGGAAGGTTGTGGAATGCAAAAAAAAAAAAAACACCTGTTTGTAACATTCCACCGGTGAACAGGTTAATTGGAAACAGGTGAGTGTCATGATTGGTTATAAAAGGAGCATCCCAATGAACACTTCAGAAAACCATTGTCAGTTAAGACAGTTTGTCGCTACATCTACAAGTGCAAGTTAAAACTCTACCATGCAAAGCAAAAGCCATATATCAACAACACCCAGAAACGCAGACGGCTTCTCTGGGCCCGAGCTCAGCTCATCTGAGATGGACTGAAGCAAAGTGGAAAAGTGTGCTGTGGTCTGACGAGTCCACATTTCAAATTGGTTTTGGAAATCATGGATGTCATGTCCTCTGGGCGAAAGAGCAAAGGGCCATCCAGATTGTTATCAGCGCAAAGGTCAAAAGCCAGCTTCTGTGATGGTATGGGGGTGTGTTAGTGCCCATTGTATGGGCAACTTGCACATCTGTGAAGGCACCATTAATGCTGAAAGGTACATACAGGTTTTGGAGCAACATATGTCTATTTCAGCAAGACAATGCCAAACCACATTCTGCACGTGTTAGAACAGCGTGGCTTCATAGTAACAGAGTGCGGGTACTAGTCTGCCCTGCCTGCAGTCCAGACCTGTCTCCTATTGAAAATATGTGGTGCATTATGAAGCACAAAATATGACAACAAAGATTCCGGACTTTTGAGCAACTAAAGTCGTACATCAAGCAAGAATGGGAAATAATTCCACCTATAAAGCTTCAACAATTAGTGTCCTCAGTTCCCAAATACTTATTGAGTGTTGTTAAAAGGAAAGGTGATGTAACACAGTGGTAATCGTGCCCCTGTCCCAGTTTAAACATTAAATATCTTGTATTTGTAGTGTATTCAATTGAATATAGGTTGAAAAGGATTTCCAAATCATTGTATTGTTTTCATTTATGTTTAACACAATGTCCCAACTTCATCGGAATTGGGGTTTGTACTTCCGCAGTATAGAAGCCGATTGAGGGAGAGAGACGCCCTTTCTCTGAAACTCAGAACGAACTCAACCGTTAAACTAGACAGTGCTCATTGAATAAAAACCAAGATTCTGTTACTGTATTTCTCGCCTAAACTAATTTCAGCAATATGACAATTTGGGCGCCATATTGTTTCCTATATAGCAAAAACAGAGGCTGAAGAAACTCAGATGAAACTATAAAACTAGACAGTGCTGATCAAATATAAACCAAGATTGTAATACTGTATTGCCAATTCCTCGCCTAAAATGTTTTCAGAAACATATTTCAGCTTAACATTTAACTGTTCAACCTGTTCTCATGAACCATACGTTCTACAAGCTACAAAAAAGTAAAGCACTATAATTTGTAATTTTTTTTACATTTTTTTACATTTTATTCACCACATTGACTGCTTCTGTATTAGAAGACCGCATAGGGAGGACGTCGAGTAAATGGTTGGGTGTCAAAACGCAGGACTTTCATGCCAGGGAGTGGAGTTTGATTCCCATGGAAATGCCTGTTCCTTGGTAGTGTTAATGGTAGGGTTAGTGTTATTTCAAACAATGATCTTATTTCTAAATTTAACTAGTTGTTTTGGTGCCTAAAATTAATTTTCATCGCCACATAAGGCCTAAACTTCAACCGTATTGTCCACCGAAATAACCAGCGGCTTGCAGTGCTCTGTACCCGGCTCAAAGTCACCTATTCTCAGGTAAGTGAACCACTAACTACCGCTGATTCAACGGAGCACCATGCCAAGCACCAGGCGGAGCACCCTGGCTGGCATCACAGAGCTCTGTAGCTGCTCAACACATCCACTAACTGCCGCTGATACGACCAAACTGTGATGGCATCCCGAAGCTCAGTAGCGGCTTAAACAACTAACCAACTGCCGCTCGGCATCATGGAGCTTGTAGCCGGCCACTGTAGCAGGTGCCACGTGACCAGTCGGCGGCCTCCTAGTTTTGTTATCTTCGATGTCTTACGTTTTGGTGTGCATTCTTTTTCGTACAATATCCTGCAAACCTGTTCATGAGTGACTGTTATACAAGATTGTATGTTACCAGCCAGCCACCATATTAATTTCTGTGACATGCTCACATTACACCCACCAGCAGGAGCGTTGGAAGGAGGTTGGAAAACAGCGTCACTTTCTCTGTTGAGATGAGATGGGTGCTCTTCAGAACTGCTGAAGTTATGCAATCTAGGATCTTATAAGGACTTTGGTTAAAAATCTTAAGCATATTGTCCATCGCATTATGGTTACCTGCTTGTCAGACAGTAAAGCTTTAAGAAATACTCATCATCCTGTGCTCTAGCTTACGCAAACTATGCACACACGTGTGTTCTGTGAAAGACGGATTAAGCTCTCTCTTCAGTCCCAGTGTGTCTTCTCACTTCCTCGTCAGTCTGCTTGCAGAATTAAAGGGCTGGTTTTCACCACCAGCTTTCCTGATGGTTTGACCTGTTTCTTTTCAGTGAATATCATATTTCCTGCCTCAGCCCCTCACGATTTGACTCATGTAAAACTGCTTTTTACTCAATCGGCTGTGTCAGAGTTTTTGCATTCAGCTTCCACATGCCCTTCCCAGAACTGGTCATTTCCATGGCATTATTTTTTGGTTCTGATGGAGAACATCTAAATGAGAAGCTGGGTTTCCAGAAGCTCCTGGCTGTCATTTAAAAGCAGGAGTGTGCCAAGGAAACATTATTGAGGTGGAGGTTTCTGAAGCTGTCTTTCCTTCTTCCTCTGCATCCCGACTCCGGCCTCTCCCAGTTCCAGCCTGGTTCCTTCTAAAGCTTTGCTTGAACTTCCTGTTGTCTTCCTGGTGCAGCCCACTAGCTGCATCCCCATCTGCTCAGCTCTTGCATCCGCCCTCATCCCTCTTCCTCTGTCTTGCAGGGTGTTTCCACTATTCCTCTTCAATCCTGTGTTCTGGTGCCTGAAAGCCCAGTGGGTCAGACTCTGAGCCACCCCTTTCCAGAGAAGGTCATACTTATTTTTAAATACTGTGGATGCCCTCCTCTCTTAATCTCATTAAGTTACACAATATGACTGTCCCCCATCTTTGTTGTGTCCTTTGTTCATGTACTGTTTTTTTTAGTTAACTTCTCTTGAGTCTAGACTGTCCAGACTCTTCAGACACTTCACTATACTCTGCTTAACTTCTTGGTCAATGGTCCCATATCATGCTCATTTTCAGGTTCATACTTATTTTGGTCTTCTACTAGAACCCCATTATTTTTCTCATATTGCCTGTCTGAATATACTTCCCTCTGATTTATTGTTTAAATCTTTAGTGCGTAACTTTTTTTATTTTTAATTTATTCGATAGGAAAGGGGAGAAGGAGGGTGAATGATATGCAGCAAAGGGCTGCAGGTCAGAACCGAACGCGCGGCCGCTGCGGTGAGGACTGAGCCTTTGTATATGGGCGCACGCTCTACCAGGTGATCTACCCAGGCATGCAGTGTGTAACTTTTTTATAATAATGAACGTCCGTTACATTCAAGCCATTGCCAAATGAGTTGCTACTAAGCTAATTAAGACTATCAGCTCCACACAACTCTCTCTCTCTCTGGATTTCTCAGTCTGGCTAGGTTTACAAAATGGTGTAGTCCGGCGACTTTCCCACGCAGAAACTCAAGTAAAGATAATTACCTTTTCTGAAGAGGCCGTGATGTTTTTTTAATTCTCCGTTTCCCCCTTCATCACAAGCAACTGTGTGGAGGAGGGGGGGAATGAATACAATACGTTATGAAGTCTAACATTTTCTTTTGATCAATAAATTGTTAGTGATGTTCCATATCCTCACGGTTCGGCACGCATGTGAACTGCGCATTATTTGCAAAGTTGAAATCCAGTTTTACTGCTGCTGTGAACAGGGAGCAAGTGTGGTTCCACATTTCAAAACTCAACGCAGACAACGTTGTCTGCAATATAAACAGAGTACTGAACTTGAATTTATGTTGCTTCACAGTAAAAGTTTTAAGTAAGTTGATTGAATGATATTTTGTCTATCGTTACGTAACTCTGACCTTGAATAAAAATCAGATGCCGACCTTTGAATAATACTTTTGAGTCTGTCCCGCCCCCACACAGACACACACACACACACACACACACACACACACACACACACTGGTATACCGACTATGTAAATAACTTGAATTGGTATGCATTGGAAGGTGAAAAGAGAGATTTCCTCGCAAGATTGTGAGTGGAAAGAAAAGTACACTCCTCGCCTCCAAATGGGACCTGTGTGTGTGTGTGTGTGTGTGTGTGTGTGTGTGTGTGTGTGTGTGTGTGTGGTCCTCAGCGTCTGTTTGCCTCCTTGGAAATGAGCTCTTTTCAATAGTGAGATAGCACTATAGAGGTGTGAAGTGCCACCTCTTTCCATTCAGAAGAAGTTTCCGCTTGTCTGCCTCCTGGATATTGTTCCGCTTTCTCTTTCTCTCATGTCCCCTCCACCCCCCCCCCCCCCCCCCCCCCCCCCCCCCGTTTGGCTCTAACTTCCTCCCTTCTCTCTACTTCGTTTTAGTGGCTCTTGTTTTTTTTCACGCTTTCCCTCATTTCTGTTTTAACCTTCATTTCTCTCAGCATCATATCTGTCTTTGCATTCTCCTACTTACCACCTCTTTCTCTCTTGTTTTCCCACCCTTTGTCTGTCTTTTACTCCTATCCTTCCTTTCCCTCCTCAACACATCAACACACAGGTTGGATGAGTTAATGATGTGCATGTGCTTGGATCTGCCTCGACTGCATATTCACCACAATATTTACCATATTATTATTTATTTACTTGGATGTTTTACATATCGCAGAATCTCCAAATCATCTCCTGCATTTGCATTTTCAGTTTTTTTTCTCACTTTTCTTCGGCAGCTTTGCACACCTCATAGAAAAAGAATGTGCTGACTTGTTCCACTGTTAAACTCCCGGCCAGACGTCAGGGTGAGAACGTCAGCTAAATAACTAAATTGTAAACAGTGAAGGTGCAAACTGTTTTTACAATGTTTTGTGGGGAAAGGGGGGTTGGGGGTGCACACTGGCAAAGCTGAGTGGTAACACATTCTTGGCTCCAACTAATGACTGTGTTCTTTACAATTGTTTGAAGGCAAGTTATACAGTTTGTACAATGCATATGTATCCATGTCTTGTTTTAGACAATAAGTTGTTGTTAATCTCCAAATCTGAATCTAAAAACAAGAGTGAGTTAGAAAAAAATAATATAAAAATAAGTTAAGATATTAAGGGACAATATGAACAAATAAAGTATAAATGAAGAATTAGAATGTCTGTATACAGTATTGCAAATGAATAAAACAAATGGATATAAACATAATGTAAAATGAATGTAGTAATGTATATATGCATATTGAGAAAAAAAGAATATACATATATACATGTATGTGTGTGTGTGTATATATATATATATATATATATATATATATATATATATATATATATATATATATACAGTGAGGAAAATAAGTATTTGAACACCCTGCTATTTTGCAGGTTCTCCCACTTGGAAATCATGGAGGGGTCTGAAATTGTCATCGTAGGTGCATGTCCACTGTGAGAGACATAATCTAAAAAAAAAAAATCCAGAAATCACAATGTATGATTTTTTAACTATTTATTTGTATGATACAGCTGCAAATAAGTATTTGAACACCTGAGAAAATCAATGTTAATATTTGGTACAGTAGCCTTTGTTTGCAATTAAAGAGGTCAAACGTTTCCTGTAGTTTTTCACCAGGTTTGCACACACTGCAGGAGGGAGTTTGGCACACTCCTCCACACAGATCTTCTCTAGATCAGTCAGGTTTCTGGGCTGTCGCTGAGAAACACGGAGTTTGAGCTCCCTCCAAAGATTCTCTATTGGGTTTAGGTCTGGAGACTGGCTAGGCCACGCCAGAACCTTGATATGCTTCTTACAGAGCCACTCCTTGGTTATCCTGGCTGTGTGCTTCGGGTCATTGTCATGTTGGAAGACCCAGCCTCGACCCATCTTCTATGCTCTAACTGAGGGAAGGAGGTTGTTCCCCAAAATCTCGCAATACATGGCCCCGGTCATCCTCTCCTTAATACAGTGCAGTCGCCATGTCCCATGTGCAGAAAAACACCCCCAAAGCATGATGCTACCACCCCCATGCTTCACAGTAGGGATGGTGTTCTTGGGATGGTACTCATCATTCTTCTTCCTCCAAACACGGTTAGTGGAATTATGACCAAAAAGTTCTGTTTTGGTCTCATCTGACCACATGACTTTCTCCCATGACTCCTCTGGATCATCCAAATGGTCATTGGCAAACTTAAGACGGGCCTTGACATGTGCTGGTTTAAGCAGGGGAACCTTCCGTGCCATGCATGATTTCAAACCATGACGTCTTAGTGTATTACCAACAGTAACCTTGGAAACGGTGGTCCCAGCTCTTTTCAGGTCATTGACCAGTTCCTCCCGTGTAGTCCTGGGCTGATTTCTCACCTTTCTTAGGATCATTGAGACCCCACGAGGCGAGATCTTGCATGGAGCCCCAGTCCGAGGGAGATTGACAGTCATGTTTAGCTTCTTCCATTTTCTAATGATTGCTCCAACAGTGGACCTTTTTTCACCAAGCTGCTTGGCAATTTCCCCGTAGCCCTTTCCAGCCTTGTGGAGGTGTACAATTTTGACTCTAGTGTCTTTGGACAGCTCTTTGGTCTTGGCCATGTTAGTAGTTGGATTCTTACTGATTGTATGGGGTGGACAGGTGTCTTTATGCAGCTAACGACCTCAAACAGGTACATCTAATTTAGGATAATAAATGGAGTGCAGGTGGACATTTTAAAGGCAGACTAACAGGTCTTTGAGGGTCAGAATTCTAGCTGATAGACAGGTGTTCAAATACTTATTTTCAGCTGTATCATACAAATAAATAGTTAAAAAATCATACATTGTGATTTCTGGATTTTTGTTTTTAGATTATGTCTCTCACAGTGGACATGCACCTACGATGACAATTTCGGACCCCTCCATGATTTCCAAGTGGGAGAACTTGCAAAATAGCAGGGTGTTCAAATACTTATTTTCCTCACTGTATATATATATATATATATATATATATATATATATATATATATACACCCCCGAGCTGTAGTTCCAATGAGACAACCTGTAGGGGGACCGAAGAGGGAAAAGTTACATAGTATGCCTTTCATTCTGCCACTGTCGGCTCTGTTCCACTGGCACAGTTGATGCCAATCGCACTTTTAATTGGTGATCCCGCTGCTGTGGGCACTAAATAATGTGGGTTTTCGGGCCTCCTCATCCCCTACAAGTATCTCTGTCTCAGTGTCTCCGAAGTTACACTTCTTTGCTCTTTTCCAACCTGTCGACATGATTCCCCATAACGAAAGAATAATTGCATGCCAGGGTCATTAAAGGGACCATATTATGAAAAAAAAAAATCGCTTTTTCTGGGATTTGGGGTGTTATTTTGTGTCTCTGGTGCTTCCACATGCATACAAACTTGGAAAAAAAACATCCATGCTGTTTTGAGTGAGATACGGTTTCTGAATGTAACCTGCCTTCAGTCTCCGGGTGAGCTGTTCAAAATCTGCTGGGTTTTCTACGTCACTAGCCGAAATGAGGGGGCTAAACCATGCTAGCGGTTAGCCCTCGTTCTCAATGGCAAAACACTGCTACAACACACACTAGTTCACCCTAATCTACAAAAGAACTACTTACATGTCCCTGTTCTGCACGCAAAATTGGAAGTGCGCCCTCATTTAGAAGAAGTCTCCCGGCTAATCCTGCCTTGTACTGGCTGCAGTTAGAGAAACAGCTAGATAGCAATTGTTAGCCTTACCTAGCTACTGAGCATGTGCGAATCCCAACACAGATGTTACAGCAGTGAGATGTCTCACTCTGTAGCTAAAACAGAGAGCTCAACACACAGGGTGAAAAGAAGAGCTGCAGCAATGTGCAGTACAACAAGAATATGGTGTTTTTTGAAAAACGCGCTTGGTCGGGACTATTGCCGTCCCTTTGGCGCTACAAGTAAACGCGCTTGGTCGGGACTATTGCCGTCCCTTTGGCGCTACAAGTAAAGTAAAATTTCTTTTTAATTTGGGCCACGGTCCGACCTTTGAGGCTGTGGCATTAACACTTTCACTGATTATTTAAGGGGAACTGTGGGCGTGACATGAAGCCGCCAAAGCTGCGCCACATTTAGAGTGGATTGTGATTTATAAAGGGAAACCGGCGTCGGGCGTACGTGCGCGTAGTTGTATAAATCTGAATATTTCTCTGCGTACTCACATCCTATGTTTTGTCCGTACACCATTGCTGACGCAAATTCGCCACACAGTTTTATGAACATGGCCCCTGGAGTACCTCCACCTTTTCAATCACAATTACCACGCCTTTTGGTGGTTGCTCTGCGCTTAGTCCGACTCAACGCATGTACATTTCTGGGATTCAATCTGCTGATAACATTAGAAGCGGAGAATACTCTGCGGGCACACCAAGGAAACAGCACTAACATTGCAGCAGGGATGTCCCAAAGCCTGAGCATACCCCTGGAGCAGTCTACACCTCTGTTTACCAAACATCAATTAAAATATAGACTACACAAATGATTTACACGTTAGTCCCTTATCACTGCAGTAGTACACCTGCCTAAAATAATATTGTAATACATGCAATTACCACAAGGAGAAATAAATAACTGTTCAGGTAAAACCGCATTGGACGACATCTCGAGATGGGAAATAAACTATTCTTCAGTTGCTTCAGGCCAAGTCACATTTACATAAAACACACTGAGATGGAGGTTAAAGCACAACCAGCTGGAAAGAAATGCTCATTGCAGTCCGTGTTACCCCCTCGTCATGCAACGAGTCTCCGAGCCCAGCTTCCACTGATGGCTTATTACAAGCAACAAACAGTGGAACGGCCATTTACAGATAATTTAAAGTTAATCTCGCTGGGAATGGTACGACAGGGATGACAGAAAAATAAATTACTTTAAAAGCTCATTTGATTGGTCAAAAAATCTGATGAACAACATAAAATGGAAAATAGAGCGTCTTGGTGCATTTAAGGCCTAACATTTGTAGGAATAGTGAAATGTCATTATGTAGTGTTATGGCCATGGGTAATGATGCACAGTAACTGCTCCTGCACTGTAGGAGAATAATGGCTGACTTCACAAAGAATCCATTTCGCCACATGGAGGAATAGTGTTTAGAGAGCGTAATATGTATGATGATCTCTTCTCTGATGGCACGTGCACTTTAGAAATTTCCGCTGTTATCTGACATTTCTTCTTTGATTGCATCTAACAGAATGTATGAAAACAAATGATTTCTGAATTGAATTATAAAGAACTTTTCAAAACAGTTTTAAACTAAATACATTGACTATTGTGTATTCCCTTATACACATGCACACCGCCACATTTAACATAGAAAGGTGATCAAAAGATTGTTCATATTAGATCATCTCATAAAGAGCCGACAGTCCAATGATTTTCCTTTGCCTACCCATGATTTGTATAACTTTTTATGATTGACACAATATCTTTACAAATATCAAGAATAGGAGAATATATACAAACTGCTGAACTGGAGAAATGGTTGATTGCTTTTGACAGAGATGGGTGAAAAGAAATATTCTATCAAAATGTACTCTCAGGTTGGCCAAAAATGGGCAAACAGGTGGAGCGTGAATGGAGCTGAGGCGGCCTGGAGACGGGGTTACATAGCGTCAGCAGCAGCTCGAATTCAGGCAGCACAAACAGCAGCGGTGACACCCCTGGTCCACCAGCAGCAACAAGGTTTGCCACAAATAGAATCTAATTATGTGGGAAAGTACGTAATACACGTCTATGATAATAAATCATCAGAGGTCTATAATTTTAGAACATTTAGAGTTATCAGTGTTTGATTAGACTCAGTAGTAGTATCATTTCCTTGCTGCCAGCGAGGTGGATGCAACTCTCAGCGGGATACAAAAGTCAGCAAGCAAGCACATGCCCAGTGTACATGAATGGTCTGCGCTAGGCGTTTACAAGCGTGTTAGTATGGACAAAAATTTCTTCTGAGACGGTGCGTATTTAAAATGAAAACGTAGTACTGTGGATGTAGCCTCAGTACTGGGAAATAAGTGTTGTTAAGATCCTAGTCTATATCAACGATGTTTCATTTTCGGGATTGCTCTGGTGCCGCCGTAAATTCTACCGGATGTCCGTCACCTTCCTCTTACTTTGTGTTGGCGTTCCAAACTCCAGTGGATTTCTGAGGACTATGGTTAACTGCTCCTCAGATCTCTGCAGGGTAAATCCAGACAGCTAGCTAGACTATCTGTCCGTTCTGAGTTTTCTGTTGCATGACTAAAACTACTTTTGAACGTACACATGTTCCACCAAAATAAGTTCCTTTCTGAGGCTATTTTGCAGAGGCACCGTTGCTCTTAGCGCCGCCCAAGACGATTGTGATTGGTTTAAAGCAGGGGCGATTCTAGGATCAGACCTTTAGGGGGGCTCAGTCCCTAATGAGAATGTGACACAGATACAGTGCCTTGTTAGTGGTACCCCCTGCTAAATCAGTAATTTCCAGTGTTGGGCAAGTTACTTTTAAAAAGTAATTAGTTACAGTTACTAGTTACTTCTTCCAAAAGTAACTAAATTAGTTATTCAGATACAAATTATGAAAGTAACTAGTTACTTCAGAAAGGAACTATTGCGTTACTTTCAAGTACATTTTGAATGCTCAAATGTGACCCCACCTCCACCCCTCTTTAATGGAACTTAAAATACCAACACATTCTCACACCCATCGCGTAAAGTAGGGATGTTTGGTCAGGCGCCTTTGTTGTTCTTATTGACGCTAAAGGACTCCTTTAGCGTTTTATGTAAACACGCTTGGTCGGGACTATTGCCGTCCCTTTAGCGCTATAAGTAAACGCGCTTGGTCGGGACTATTGCTGTCCTTTTAGCGCTATATGTAAACACGCTTGGTCGGGACTATTGCCGTCCCTTTAGCGCTATAAGTAAACGCGCTTGGTCGGGACTATTGCTGTCCTTTTAGCGCTATATGTAAACACGCTTGGTCGGGACTATTGCCGTCCCTTTAGCGCTATAAGTAAACACGCTTGGTCGGGACTATTGCCGTCCCTTTAGCGCTATAAGTAAACGCGCTTGGTCGGGACTATTGCCGTCCCTTTAGCGCTATAACTAAACGCGCTTGGTCGGGACTATTGCCGTCCCTTTAGTGCTATAAGTAAACACGCTTGGTCGGGACTATTGCCGTCCCTTTTGATGCAGTTATGTTAAGGAAAAGGTTGTGGGTGGGCTTACGGTTCTGTGACACGCAGGAACTACAGGATGGTTGGGTTTAGGAAAGGGTCGTGGGTGTGCGTATGGTTCCGTTACACGCGGGAAGAACGGGACGGCTGGGTTTAGGAAAGGGTTGTGGGTGGGCGTACGTTTCTGTGACATGCGGGAGGAAAGAAAAAAACAACTATAGCAAGCGTGACAAACGGGACGCGAACCCCGCTCTCCTGGGTGAAAGTCCTGTGTTTGACCCATCCACCTCCCCAACCAAGCTCCCAGAGCGGAAATTCGCCCTTACATACTACTCACTAAATCCTATCTAACTGCTACTCTCCCCGGTGCGTTACACAAACACGCTGAAGGACTCCTGTCGCATCAGACGCTGACGGCCACTGTCCAAACATCCTTATTTTATGAGTTCGGAATGAGAACGGGTTGAAAATACATGTGCTTGTTCAATAATTTATGATAAATCTGAATATTATAATGAAATGGACACTTAATACAATACATTATTAACAGAAGCAATGTACACAAATCTAAACTATTTTAATGTTGCTGTGGGACAAAGTGAGACTAACCTCCAATCAAATGCCATGTATGTAGTAGATATTATGTTGATATAGTGGATCGATACAAATAACACAACACCTCAACAGGCCACAACTGGAAAAAATTAAATTATGCTTATTAAGCACTACACCAAAAATAAATAACAAATATATACTCTTTGTAGTGCAAATAACGTAAGTGGCCTGATGTTTATACTTGTGTGCTGGTGTGTGTGTCGAGCCGGCGTGTGTGTATATGTGTGTGTGTGTGTGTGTGTGTGTGTGTGTGTGTGTGTGTGTGTGTGTGTGTGTGTGTGTGTGTGTGTTTGTGTGTGTGTGGGGGGGGAGTAGGTGATAGAGCGAGGGAGAAGTGAGAGAGTGACGGTGATTATCTTCAGAGTGAGTAGTGACTCTAGAGTCATAGTGAGAGAAACAAAGTGTCTCCCCTGTTCTTTCTGACCACGGTGGGAAATCTGGAGCAGGAGAAGTTAACCCTCTCCTTGATTTCATAACGCCATACCTGTCTGTCTCTCGTTGACTGACTCGCTTGTGTTGTTCTTGTGTCTGACTATGCATGCTTTCGAACACCCGCCCAACTCTACCTCTGATTGGCTAACCATGACATTTTACTCAACCTCAGCCAATCGTCAGCATTTATGCACTTGCGTCGTGCACTGCCCACTAACCAAGGAAGAACAGTTAAAAAAAGTCTTTGCCTCTTGGCTCAGACTCAGAGATCTAGTTGGTCTGATGAAAAAAACAGCTTCAAATATAGTAACGTGCTGCATTTTTTTGGCAGTAACATTAACAACGTTATTAAGATGGGAAGAGTAATCAGTTGGATTAGTCGTTACTGAAAAAAGTAACGCCGTTATTCCCATCACTGGTAATTTCATTATCTGATAATCTCCGAGCAAGCTACTGAACAACGTCAGCTAACGTTTTTTGACGCTGTTAACACTATGATGGAACTAAACCTGAAACTTTTTAAGTCACAGTAATAACGACCAATTTGACTGCTGAGCCCCTCTAAAAAGGGTCTAAAATTGCCCATGGTTTAAAGAAATGGCAATAAACCAGAGCACGTTTTTCTCCCATCCAGGAATACTGTGTGGACTAGCCAGACTCTCCTCCACAGTGCTGTGAAGGAAGGTCTGGCAATGTGAGACTATAAAGATTTTCTCATTTTTTTGCACTTCCTTTCCTCTCCTTTTATGCTTCCACTCTGTCACCCCTAATTACCTGATTGAGTTCACTTGGTCACTCCTTATACACTCGCTCTCCGTCACTCAGCTAATTCACCAGCCCACGTGAGTTTTGTTGTACTCCACCATTTTAAGTGAAATCTTACAAAAGGACTTGATACAATGGAGATGTTTGGCAGTATTCGACTTCCTATGTGTATGAGAAAACAGGAGACAGACAGTTTCTGAGCTTCACCTTTGGGTAAATGTGTCTGGCCACCTGCCTGTTTGATATTAGAACAACAGATTGACAGAGGGACAGTCACGCACTGTCGGAACTTTCTTCTGCTTTAGATACCTCCATTACTTGACCTCTCCATCTCTCTCTCTCTCTTTCCAACACACACACACACACACACACACACACACACCACCTCCTGTCACTTTCTGGTTCCTGCAGTTCATTGCCTGCGCTATGACAGTGCTGACATCTTGCACCGAGCCCCATAGTGTACACACCCCTCCAGCATTAGCCATGACAGGTAGGTAGGGGTGTGTGTGTGTGTGTGTGTGTGTGTGTGTGTGTGTGTGTGTGTGTGTGTGTGTGCGTGTGCGTGCGTGCGCGTGCGTGCTTGTGTGTGTGAGGAAGAGCAGGACATATAAAAGGCCAGCCTATCTTCCACCCCAGCTAATGTGTGTTCAGGGGATGCTCTCTCTCACTCACACACACACACACACACACACACACACACACACACACACACACACACACACACACACTTGCATACACTCAAAAAGTGTGTGTATACTGTATGTGCCATGTATGTTCTAATTGTGTGTCAAGTTCGGTATAGGCCAAGCCTCCTGCCACACTGTCCCTCCCTGCACTTCCATTAGACCTCTTTCCAATCCCACCCAGTCAAATTGTCACCTCAAAACCCCCTAACCATACGCATCCGCTCCCCTCACTCCATGTCACTCTATGCTAAATAGTCCTGCCTTGGAAGCTGTGGAAGCATCTCCTCTCAGTAGAAGTTGATATCACTGCGGCGTACTTTGGCTTAAGTCGAGTTCAGTTGGAAGTTGCAAATGTCAGCAGTGGAATAACTAGCTGGGAGCTGCACTGTTGCTTGGTGCAGGAGTTCAGTAGGGGCAGCCGTGGCCATACCGGGGGCCCATCTACACTACACTGAGATGTGCATTGTGCTTTGTGAAAATCCAGCCCTCTGGGGAAACAGTTGCCATAAAACATCAGCTTTGAGTGTTGCACAGATGTCACACAGCTCAACATCCTCAAAATCCCCAGATGCTACAGGGAAGAGTTGGTGGATTTACAAATAAATGATAATAAATCCTATTATTTTGCCACCTTCCGCCCTAAGAATATCTGCCGAAAAGATTTTGTCCATAATTGTATGGGCACAGATGTTCTTTTATATATGAATCTCTCCTTGGGCTAATTACTATGTACATAGAGCTATAGAAGCCCCAGATGGTTTGTTACACAGAACCATCTGAGAAGCCGTCATTGGAAACAAAAAAAAAATACCTGGCAGGTGATTGGATGAGACATCTGTCTATCACGCCTGCCACTGTTGTTTTGAACGAACAGTTGCGGAAGTCAAGGTATCATGAACACATAAAATGTCAATGGAGGCAATCAGAGGCAAAGTGTTATTGTCACGAATAACGACTGGAAAGGAGGCTTTTCATGTTCCCAATTTGTGTTTTTATTAACAAAGATGACACTAAACTATACTCAAGCCAAAATACAGAACATTAAACTGAGGCAAAATAGCAGCAAACAAACAGGCAACATCACAGCCAGCTGACAAGACTCCTCAAGCCTTCTTCTCCTGAAGCCCTTTTTAACTCAGCCTCCCCTAATTAGAAACTACCACCTGCACAGGTGATTATAGGGTGAGTATACTATTTACAGAACTACCTTACCTATTGTTCTTCACCTTAGGATTGCCCAGCCCCCCCTACAGAAAGGACCTAATGAGGCAAACCTGGATCCACTCTCCCTGATTACGCTGCACTGATAAAAATTTTGTGCCTGATCTACTTAAAAAAGGTAAGGCAACTTTTTGCATCAGATTATTATGTAGATAAAGTAAGGCTGGTCTTTGTATATGCTACTTAATTTCTTCTGTCTAAGAAATGGGTTTTGGAAGTAAAGTCAATATTAATTTATCAAGTAAAGTCAACTTAGTTTTGCAAATGACTGAACTTGCAAAGTTCAGTAGACTTTACTTACTAAATTAAGTAGACTTTACTTACTAAATTAAGTTGACTTTACTTACTAAATTAAGTTGACTTTACTTCCAAAACTCATTTCTTACATTCAAGAAATTAAGTAGCATATACAAAGACCAGTTTGCTTTATCTACATAATAATCTGATGCAAAAAGTTGCCTTACCTTTTTTAAGTAGATCAAGCACAACATTTTGTATCATGCTTGGTCTACTTTAAAAGTTAAGTATACGTAATCTATGTGTTAGTTTACAATCCTCTTATCACATGTCAAGATATGCTGCCATGGAGCAAAGTGTTGACCATACTGATTAAAAGACAGGAGCTGCAACAATTACTTGATTGATCAATTAGTTGCTAACAACTAAATTGATCAACAATCAGGATTTTTCTTTGAGTAATTTTTTAAGAAGAAAAATCTCAGATCCTCTGATGTGAATGTTTTAAATTGTGAACTGCTGATCAGGACAAAACAATACATTTTAGGTTGCGTCTTGGGCTTGGGAAAAGAGTGATAGATTTTTTTAAATTGTATGGACCAAACTACAAGTCGATTTACAAGAAAATCGACAGATTAAATCATTTGTTGCAGCCCCAACACTGGATACTATGAACAACACCCACGTGAGTCAAACAATCTCAGGTATAATTATGCATCTTAACCCAAAACAAGACTTGGAAGTCGTTTAGCTCAAATAAACAAATTTATTTGACAATAAAATAAGAACCCATTCCATAGTCATGAACACTGGAACAGTGCAATAAGTGCAGGACATGCTATCAGAACCTCACTGACAGTCTTTCTTATGCCCCTGACACACCAACCAGACGGCCGACCCTCGGCAGAAAAGGCAGTTGGACTGATCAGTCTCCCCGAGTTGGTCAAAAAAGTGCCTTGGAACTTAATACGTCTCCATAACAGCAGGCGCTAATCTGTATTGTCGCCCAAAATTTTAAAACCGGCAGCTGATTGGTCGAACACGTCACGTGGGTCTGGCTGCTCCCGGATGTTACAAATGGGAATTAATGGCGGCTCTTCATTTCAGATCAACAAAGGTCAGTTTAAAAGATTTTTGTTTCGATTTCGAGAGGCTGTTCGCCGTGCTCATCCCGCTCGCCATTTCCGGGTTAGCACTCCACCAATCAGACTGGTGGAGTGAGTCTGACTGCCCGCCTTCAGACCAAGCATATCAGGTGGCCAAAATGAAGGCTGAAGCTCCTCCGAGGGATGACGGCACGGAACACACCGAACAAACTTGAGTTACTGACCTCGCCAGACTGTCTGTCTGACGGCCGACTATCGGGTCAGTGTGTCATGACCTTTAGAGGTTAGAACACCATAACAAAATGAAATCCTAGCTGTCAAACAGCTACATTCAGATACATTGAGGGAAAAAATAAATAAAAAATCCAGCAGCTCTCAAAATTTTAAACTGTAGGGAAGAAATGTCCAGTTCTACATGGTTTCTCTGCCTCTTATGGCAGTACATGAAAGCTGCTTGAAAAATATAGTTCAGGTTACTTTAAATGCTTTACTTGAGCTGAATTATGTGTGCCATTTAAAGTGCAAAGAACATATAGAATTCACAATACATAACATAATAAAGCATGCGCCAGTATGAAACTCATCAAACACAGAAGAACTGAGTAAAACTCTATAAAACTCTGTAAAACTCTGTAAAACTTGATAAGAGTGAGTTCACTCAAATCCTAAACCTTCAACGCCATCTGTAGAGCTTTTAAGCATGCAAACAGACCTTGAGATCATGGACTTTGGAGGACAATTTTTTGTTCGCATCCTCCAGCTCTAGGAAGATCTTCTGAAAGACCTCAAATGTGTATTTCAGTTTATTAGGGTACCTTAGTTACAAGGTTAGATAAGGCCCATCAGATAGGTGCAAGCATGTGCCACATCTGCGATATCAAAAAGGACTTCTGCTCCCTCGATGGCTATTCCAGCTTGCTTGGGGAGACCATCCCTGGCTTTGCTGACAACAAAGATGCCAAGGACAAATGTAGTAAGAGCTTCTTGGACAGCTGCAGCATCGTCGTCATTGAAAACCTGTGAAATACACCAGAGAGAACAACACTTATTTATTCTATATTAATGTGAAGGATGCATAACTCTGTTCCCTCTCTAAACAGAGGATCAGATTGTTATGTGGTAGTTTTGAGTAGTATTGTAGCTTAGCAAGGGTGTCTACAGGTATCTCAGAGTTCAATTAAATGCCATTTAAGGCCATTTAATAAGTCAATTTAAGACCTATTGTTTGAGAAATCATCTTTCGCTCATTCAATTAAGCAATGCAGCTTATCGTATAGAGATCATATTTGGTTCTGTTTGGTACATAATTATATAAATAGTTATACATCTGTCATTACTTTCTTGTTCTTTCACTACAGCATTTTTAATAATCATAGCAGAGCAAAAGTCATATTCCAACATATTCCAATCTTCAAAATTCCATAAAAATAATAAAATTAAATTGTTAGCAGCAGTTATCAGCAAACCCTAGGACATTCTTGTACATGTCTCTAGATATCTGTGTTGATTTTCCATGTCTCACTGCAGCATTTCTAATAATTAAATACTCTTAATATTATGAGTACCGCAATGGAAATAAGTCCTGGACTTTGTGTTTTTTATCCTTGATTGTACTTTGTGTCCTTCATGTGAAAGGCATTTTGATACAATTAAATTAATCAAATATATTTATAAATAGGCACATTATTTAAAATCTAAAAATCTTGTCAAATTATCAGCAAACAGCTACTTTTGCAAAAACGTGTCTCATATTGGCAGGGCTTTGAATCAGAGCTACAGCATAGTAATATTTTCTTTACCTGGTAGTCCTTGATTAACTCTCCAGTGTTTTCACCAAGGTAGAGTGTGAGGCCTCTGATCACAACTTCTCTTCGGGACTCAATGTTGCTGTCCTACAAAAATATGAAATGAGATTACGCATTAATATGATAAATATGAGATTTATAAGAATACAGACATCAGAAAGCAACTACATAAAACCAAACAAAAAACTACCACTACACTGTTTTAAATACATGCCTCATTTAACATGTCGAGGGTCTCATCAAGTTTCTTCCCAACGGCTCCACCCTTCCTCCTGTACAGGCTCAACAGCTTGGGTGTGTATTGGTCCAACTTGCCCAGGAATGTGGACTGCAGTGGCTTCAGTGTGATCCTGCGGAATTCCTCCTCGATCTGAGAGAGACAAAGAGATGTAGACAAGACATGGAGATGTAGAAACATAATGAGACAGATACATGGGCAAGAGAAACAGAATAAGACAATGTATAAAAAAAATGTATCCAAAGACTACAATGAAATCGACATTTAAGTGATTAGGGATGCTGCACCGGAAGTATAAGAATACTGAATACATTTTTTCAACAGGTAAGAATAGCTTTCATTCTGGCAGCCTCATCAGGTAAATATATTGCTCATTTCCCCCCACAGTTAATCAGATAAGTTCAGCTTTTATTCTCAGAGCTTCATGAGCTAAGCATTGTGCTCATTTCTGTTCACAGATGATGGAGTAAGCAAAGTTTTTCTTTACAGCTTAATTTTGGCATGCGATCACTCCCTCTGACACAGAAGGAGCCCTCACTGTTCAGCTGGGTATATGTTAAAACTAAGTAGCTGCCTACAGCTATGCCACTTACATGTCAATGTTGGTTTCACTTAATTAAAAGCACACCTAAAACACTGTTGAATCTTAAGAGGAAGATGTGTGACTTTCACTTCAGAAAGTGTCACTTAGGTTACAGGATAATGGCAGTGATGCCATCAAACAAGGAAATAAATGATTAATTCAAAATAGCAAAATTCACTTTGAAACCTTGCCACACAACACCCTGTATTGGAGAAAACATGATCAACATGTTCAACATACCTGGGAACACTCAAACAAGGCAGGCCATCGAGCTTTGAAGTCAATCACAGGTGGTTGGAGGATTACATCATTTCGACGCAGTGAGAAGGTTTTTGCCATCTTCTCATTAATGAGTTTGTTATTGTCTCTCTTCTGGTACTCATAGAGAAGCTCCACTCGCTCCTTTTCAAGCGTTGCATCAGTTTCACCTTGAGGATGAGGCGGGAGGTAGTTTACCTCAGATTTCTTCGCCCTTTTCAAGCTTCTACCTGGAGTGCTGGAGTCTGCAGATGATTTTCTCTTTCGGGAGTTTACATTTAGCTCTGGTAGTCCAAGCTGTCTCACCTTTGCTCTGTAATTGCCGAGCTTATACTTCAAGCTGTTGTGCCAACTATATAAACCATTGAAGGATACTGGGTCCCTCAAACATGGGTGCTTCGCAATCAGGGCCTCAGCAACCTGCTCCCTTTGTGCTTGTGAAGGATAGGCAGTGTAGACAAAGATGCTCTCTGCTAGTTTGTCCAGAATGTTGGATTTTACAGCAGGATTCTTGAGTAAGGTTCCTTCCTTTCTGTAAGCTTCATTTGCAGCTTGTAGAAGGAGTTCAGTGTCAAAGGAGAAGGTGGGTATCTCAAACTGAGCTGGCCAGGACTCAAAACGAAGGGAGGAGGTGCTCTCTGGAGAAGACAGAATTATAGTGGATGCTGTGGAACAGGCATCTTCCAATGACTCGGCACAACTGCTATCAATGCTCTCTTCAAGTACTTGAGCATTCAAAGAATCCTCATATGTTAATGTGATCACTTGTTCAGTAAGAACCACTTTGATAGTGTCTTTGTCCTTTATAGCATTGGTTTCAAGGAGAGTAAAAAACTGACCGTCAAAATCTTGGTCCTGAAAATGAATAGCAAAGTCTTGTTCAATGGCAAATGTCTCTTGTAAAATATTCTTCAATTCCCCCACAGTCTGAGGGATTCCTGAGGGCAAGGAAAGCTTGCGAATTTCTTCTTGCAGTATGACTCGAAGTCTGACAGACATGTTGATTCTGTAGTAGGAAAAAAGGACAAAAGCTCAAAAGTTATGTTGAATTTAGGCATGCAACAATGAAATTACATCTTATTACAAAGATAACTTAAACATTTTTTTAAAGATAGTATTAAAACACATAACAGGCATTCTCAGGTAAGTAAATCATTACATTAAACACTAAAACAACCCATTAGGCAGGTGATTTTAATGTTCTGGATAATCAGTGTATGCAACAGAAGTAGTATTTCAATGCGTGTAAAGGTAAATACAAATAAAGTATTCAGACTTAACATAACTAACGATTTTCTATCGTTTTCAATTTTGCCTATTGTTTTGTATTCTCTCATTACTATATATATATATATATATATATATATATATATATATATATATATATATATATATATATATATTTTTATTTTTTTTTCAAACCAGATATTTCAAAATAACACATTTTTGAACTGCAATCACAATACTGTAATACTGAGAAACAGTGATATTTGTTTAAAGTTATCATACCATCAATCTCATACCGGCCCATGCCTACTTGTAAGGTAAGCCATGCAAGGTAAACAAAACTCATACAAGCATGGCAATGTACAGGAAAACAAGTGTGGGTATTTTTAAAGTGGGACAATGCAGGAAATTGTCTAAAAGTCTACTGGGTGACATTTTGGAATAGTTTTGCCCAATTTCTCATGTCCTAAGAAATGTGAAAATCATTTGAAACTGATAGTATTAAGGAATCAAGAAACATTTTAAACATGTCAATATATACTGTATTTACTACCTAATCTTGCAGGGGAATGTGATGCTTCAAGGTGACAAATCGCTTTTGCTCAACAGTGTATGCTGCAAGAGGGTAGGAGTCTGTTAATTCCTGTTGCTCGAGGACTGTCACTTGTCTTGTGGATTCCAATTCAAAAGACCTACGGTGCTCACTGTACCATGAATGTAGACAATTGACAGCAAATGCAGGCTGGCCTTGCACAATGAGGATTAGACTTAGTTCAACAAAATCTGGAAGCCCTCCGGTGGATCCATAGGGCCCACTGAGTAACTGGTGCCATAGCAAGTCACCGTATTGGCCACCTGAATACACATCTCTCCTGGAAACTTTTTTTGCACTGCTTCCTGTATGTTTTCCTTGAGGACATCCAAAGGCACTGTGGACAGATTTGAGACACTGAGGGCAGGTTTGAGTATGTCTGTGCCATGCAGATGGTAAGCCAGCATCAACTGATGCTTAAGAGCAAGAGACAGTAAAATGTTGCGAAAACAGCTTGTATGTCGAACGACTCGCTTAAAAAAGCTATGTTTCGCTTCAAATCGCATCGTCCACAGAGCTACAAGGGGTCCAAATGCCTTGATCAGTTGAGGATAATGCTCCAGGAAATGGTGCTTTGGCCGAAGTTTTTCGTCTGGGAAAACTTGCAAGTATCTATGCCTGTGTTCTGATATCTTGGTGTCCAAGTATCTTATTGTGTCATCTGTGTGAAATGGAGAAACCACTAGCTCCACAATGTCTTTCAGATCCATTAGAAGATGCCATGCTGGTTCGCGCTCTGGCACTTTGGAACCAATGATAAGAGGGAGCAAACGCAAGATGCTCCAATTTTCATGAGCGTTTCCACCTATGCTCTTCTGTCTGGCAAAATTCAGTGGTACAGGCTGCGGTCTGTCAGCTTTATCAGTCCACTTGTAGGGGAACTGTCTGAGTAACTCATTGAGTTGAAATAACGTAAAGTATTTTTTCTTGATCAGAACATTAAGACACAAAGCCAACTCCAGAGGTACTATTCCCTCGAACAGGTCATGTAGCAGATCTGGTGGATACCCTGACAAAACATGAAAATATTTCAATTTATCAGTTAAGGCACACTGCCTTTTCACACCAAAGCAGTGAGTGAGAGTGGGACTTTCTGAAGCTGCTTGTAGATGCAGTGAATGTTCCTGTTTTGTTCTGGCTTGGAAGGATCCAGTTCTTACTTCCTTTTCCTGAAACTCGTCAAGCCGCCCCAAACAAAACCTGCAGACATAGGACCCAGAAAAGCTTTCCAAAAAGCCACAAATGGAATGGGCACCTAAATTATCAGCTATTACACTAACTACTGTGCCCTTGATTTTTTTTCCAAACACAGGGATAAAGAGTCCTTCCTCTTCCAACTGGGCAAGATCTTTTAACAGTGGCTGAAGTACTGCCTCATAACCATACTTCTTTACATCGACAGCCTTGCAAAGCACAGCTAAATAAATTGACTTTAGTGTAGCGCGAAACTGTGGTGGAACATTTGCCAATACCCAATACACTGCAGTAATCTTGTGTTTTTTTCGAGATGTTCCCAGGGGATTGCAAACCTCAAAATCATCAATGTAGAGAAGGAGAGGAATGGTTATGCTTTCAGTGGACAGAAGTGCATTTTCTTTAAAATGTGTCCCATCATGAAATGACTCATATCTACCCTCGTGAGTAGTATATGAAGAATTGAAAGCTTTCTCCTGTATGTCTTTCAGGCTTAATATCTGCGACAATGACTGAAGAATGGGAACATACTGAATGGTTTTACCTTCCTTCTTGTCCAGAATGTATTCAACTGGCTCAACCACATTAAAATTATTTTTATAAAACTCCTTTCTTTTGTAAGATGTGGCAAGAGGACCATCAGCTCTTAAAGCTGTGCTAATTGGGTTTGACTCACTCAACTGTTTGACTAAATCGGAGACGACTAGGTCATCAAGTACACAGTCATGTTTCCTTAAACACAAGTTTACAGTATTTCTTATGTCAGGACCTGACACCGATGAGGATATAAACTGGAGCGCTGTTACTACTTCAGAAATACACTTGCTTGGCACATTATTAATGCTCTCCAACTTTAATAAAAGGTGGCCTAAGTTCAGTTCAATTTCTTCCCTTTTCAATTCTTCTGTTTCATACTCTCCTATACAGTCATATGTTTCCGAACACTTGTATGCTGAACAATGTGCTTCAGCGATATCTGTGATATTTGTCTGATGTACAATTTGTGGCCGAAAATCACTCAAAGAATGTACGGTGTGTTTTCGGGATCTATGTGACGCAAAGGTTCCATACACATTTGTGTAGAAATCACACTCTTTATAGACACAGTGCACAGTTTGATTTTTCCTAAGATGAACTCCAAGATGTTTGAAGTAATCCTTCTCAGTGGAGAAACAAGAACTGCAAAGTTCACAATTGAAAGAAATTACTTCTGGTGTTGACTTATTAGTTGAATGTTTCCTTGACAAATGTGATTTGAGGGTGTTCCAGGTTTTGAAGGAGCAGGGGCAATCAGCATATAAACAGGGAAGATATTCGCTGTGGTTGTGTCTTAACCTGTAGTGCCTCAAAAGTGCATTTGTTTCAGGCGCAACAAAAGGTACAGATCTTGCAAATCCATCCCATAAGAGTAAAAGCCAGATGCTAAATCCAAGTACGTCCAAAGGAGGAGCAAATTGGGTGGTCTCTCCGGAGGAGGTTGGGATGGGACACAGCTGCGAGATTCAGTGTGATGCTAGGTTACAGCCGGGCGCTTGGCTTCAGTGTAGCAACGTTTCTGTCTCCGTCTGCTTGTCCGTCCTTCCTTAAAAGTTTAACCAAAAAAGACCAATCAATTTCTGCCGTTTATATGCCAAATGTAAACAAATCAAGGAAATATTCAAGTAAGTCAACAGCTGAAGCCATTTGTTGCTATTGTGTAATTTGCAGTTATTTCTCCGCTGCGGATTACTTCTAACATCTTTGAGTTCATCTAAATGAAACGGTGCACCGTCTTTAGAGTGTATGATTTTTATACAAAAGTGTATAGATAGTGTATTTTTGCATTACAAAAATCCCAACAACAGACAGCACAATCTCAGGAGTGAATGTTGTGCACAAATTGTACATAAGTATATACACTCCGGCCACTTCATTAGGCACACCTGTGCAATCAAATGCAATCCAATACAACAGCTCTACTATAGGTTCAACTTTTAGGAAGCTTCTACATTTTCAGTTTGTGTTGACATTTCAGAAAGGTGATAATTCTACTTTATGTGTATTATTGAGGTTGTACTAGGTGGCTGGGTGGTGCTAGTGTCCTGAGTGCAATATATTGAATCGTTTGTCCCCGACAAATATGTTAATGATTTGGACAAAAGTACAAGGAACTCTGCTCAATATAATGCATTCAAGTACACTACCACTATGAACTCAATAATAAACAAAGTAGAATTATCACCTTTCTGACAATGTCAACAAATAACCTAAAAATGTTTAGGCTTCATAAAAATAGACTTTATGGCAGAGATGTTGTATTGGATTGCACAGGTGTTCCTAATGAAGTGGCCGGTGAGTATAGATCGGTCAAATATTACAGATTATATTACTGAAGCATATTGTTCTGAGGCATACGCATGTTAAAGATCAGAAGACTGTTCAGTAAAGTATGAAACTCAACAATTGAAAGAAAAAACTGAACTAGGTCACCTTCAATAACGTAATCAGGCAAGTATGGCTTTTATTCTGACAGCTGCCTCAGGTAAATATACTGCTCAACCCCCCCCCCCAAGTTAATCAGGTAAGTTTAGCCTTTATTCTTGAAGGTTCATGAGCTAAGCATTGTGTTCATTAGCTTGCCCATATAATGAATTCAGCAAAGTTTTTCTTGGCAGTTTTAATTTTGGCATGTGCCTGGCTGAACTTGGAAATTAATTAATTAATGTAATCACCATCATGTGATCCACATAAAATATATAACCAACTTTTTGTCTGGCCCATGAGTGAACATCATTTTTGCCCCACATTCAATACTACAATTAATTAAGTGTTTGTATATACAAACCTTCAATAGTTGTAGAATCACCTGGTAAGGATACCTTCATCCAGTGTAGTTGTAGAGTCAGCTGGTAAAGATACATCATAGTTAGTTACTAACCACTGCAATTAACCAAAACTGCACTATAATATAAAAATGCCAAACTAAAATGCATGAAAATTAGAATTTAAGTTTTCAGATTTGCATTGACCTAACCTTTATTTGACGTCCACATTTATCTGATATTCATTATATCTCTTTGCAGATTATTTCTGTTTCTTGCATACATTCACATCTTTTCTGAAGCACATTGTTGTACATTTATTCAGCAGTTGTTGGTATAAATTTGTCTGCTTGTTGCAGAAAGTAAGCCACTTACATGTACATTCTGGACTTTCTTTATCTTATTAAACAACTTCGGGAAATTTCTATAACATTTGTCAGTAATGTATACATTGTATGGGTCAACTTCTGCATAAGACAATGACTTGTGTCAGACAATTATGATCTGATGAGTGGCTTTTGAGATTTTAACATCTCAAAAGTGGCACTGAATATTTTTCCTGCTCGTAGCTTATCAAAAATAGCTGTTTTGAAGGCTACTTTCAAGTATAACGAATTTATTGACAGCCTGTAGTCTTAGATAAGACATAAAACTGGATATTGATGTTCCGTTTTAATTGTTTGCTGTCTAAATAACAGCTAGTGGCTAAGCTGGGATAACGCTAGGCTAACTTTTCTAGCCTGTTTAGCTAGCTACATGGTAACGTCACACACAAGGCCTCGGGTACTTGCTAACGTTCATCTTCAAAATAAACGAAAAGACTCTAGACTTGTAGTTCTAGAGTCTTTTCGTTTAATTTTAAGATGACAGTAAGCCTAATATCTAATCTAACCAGGTACTTGGCAAACTTTATTCTTACCTTAACGTTCAGTCGACATAAACTCGGCTTCTGGAAATGCGTTCTGCTGTTTTCAATCAGGAGCGAACGGGTGTGCGTGCCAGTTCGCGGTATTACGCAACAGCGTAAATGAAACAAGCTTATTGTTTGTTGAGTGTTTGTACTTGAGAAGATCGACTGGGATTACTAAATAACGCATGTAAATGAAAAAAAAACACAATTTTATTGTATTTTGAACAAATGCAGATTAATTTAAAACGATATATTTTCATGTAAAGATACAAACTGAGCTTTTTATTGTTAATTTCACAGATTTAATTTATGTTATAGCTACAAATACTCAGAATCACTTTTTTCAGTGTGGTAAGCAACTGAGCTACCCCCCCATGCAGCCATACAACCTGCCGAACAGGCCTATGTCAAATAATAAAGTAACAAATACACTAAAACAATAACCTACAACATTAGTGATATTAAGAATTAAGCAGACACAAAACTTAAATGTCTTAATTATGGGAACAGGGTCTATTGAAAAGGGAGAAAATGTAGCCTTTTCATAGTTATTAAACAGCACAAACCAACGTATAGCCAGGTACATTAAAGTTGAAAGGTTTTCAACTCTATGGCATTTCACCAAATTTACAGAGACATCAGCAGAATGGAGAGGGACTGAGACTGGAGTCCAACCTAAAAGTCTGAATGTTCACACACACACACACACACACACACACACACCGTTCAGCGGTATGGATGCTGGGAAAAGACTCTCTCTCTCTCTCTCTCTCAATTTTTTATTCAATTCAAAGGGACTTTATTGGCACAAAAGTTATATGAACATTAACAAAATATTAGGATGTATTTATGTTAATTACACTATGTAAATCTATTTGTAGGCAAATATAAAAAAGTTAAGTAATATGAACCAAAAAATATATATAATATATATTCTAATACAAATGAAAAGTAACAGTAACATTTAACATTAAATATTATACATAAATATGTACGTGTGTGTGTGTGAGGGTTAAAGTGGGTGGGTATCTCTTTTTTCTGCAATTTCAAATTGCGTTATTGGCATAAAAAAAAATCAACACATCTGTGTTGCCAAATCATATAGGAACAAACATACATGCAAACAACAAGAAGTAAACACATCTGATATAATAATACAAGTAAACAGGATAATTATGATATAATTGCAGATAATAATCTCTCTCTCTCTCTCTCTCTCTCTCTCTCTCTCTCTCTCTCTCTCTCTCCTGACTCTGTCCAGGGTTTTTATAATTCATTGCTTGCAGGATTTGATACATTTTGTAAATAATACAAGTTTTATAGAATTCCTAGTCTGGCATTGATGAGGGTCTGGCAAGTCCTCACAACATTACTGGATGGGAGAGAAACATGCTCTGTTTTATTGATTTTCTTTACACCAATCACAGTCGTCTTAGAATTTACGGCGGCACCAGAGCAATCCCGAAAGTGAAACATCGTTGATATAGACTAGGATCTTAACAACACTTGTTTCCCAGTACTGAGGCTACATCCACAGTATTAAAACATTTTAAACACGCATCGTCTCAGAACAAATTTTTGTCCGTACCAACACGCCTGTAAACGCCTAGCGCAGACCATTCATGTACACTGGGCATGTGCTTGCTTGCTGACTTTTGTTGAGGTGAGGTTAGAACGGCAACACAAAGAAAGAGGAAGGGGACGGACATCCGGCTGAATTTTCGGCGGCACTGGAGCAATCCCGGAAAGTGGAACATCGTGCATATAGACTATAGAATTCCTTTCAGACTGCCTGTTCCTTCAGCAATCTTTTTCTGCTGGGTGAGAGAATGCACTGCGCTCTGTGAGCTCAGACGTCGGCACGTAGTTTTTTCTTTCTTATTTATTTTTCTCTGTGTATGAGGCAGCTGAACACAAACAGACCTAACCCTCCTGTTTTCCTCAGGTCAAATTTGACCCAATTTCAAGTCGATCAATTTAACTCAATATTTCAATATATTTCTCTAAAGCAGAGATCTTCTCCAGGCCATCCTCAAAGATACTGCAGGGGGGGGGGGGATACTACACAAAATTATAGTTCATGTATTTTTTTAAGTTTCTTGAACATGAATCTACAAAAGAGGATCAGGCCACAAAACAAAAATATTTAGACATTAAAAAAAAGTTGGAATTCTGAGATTAAAGTCACTTTTTTCTGAGAATTGTGACTTTTTTTTATGTTTCAAAACATAAAAAAATATTAAGCTAGCCACCCACAGATACAGTTCATCCTAAGGATTCACTGTTTAACATTAAAAGATATTTATAAAATGATGCCAACAACTATTATTTTAATAGCTGTGTACTCTATGCACTAAAAAATCTATGTCTAAAGGCTTTAGGCTGCCCTACATGTTATTGTAGGCCTAGCTTATTATGCAACTTCATTTTATACAATACATGTAGTAAGGGGTCCTTGATCTGTCTCTCTCAGTTAAGGGGTACTTGGCTTAAAAAACGTTGAAGACCCTTGACTTAAGGAAAATATACAGATTTTTATTTTTTTGAATTTTAAAGTGAATTATGTAGTTTCGTTAAAATGTGGCTCATCATGCCACAATCTCCCCCCCCGTCCCGTCCCTGCGCTGCCTGGTTCCAAACGGTGGCACCTGGTGTTTGGCACCTTCGGGAGCTTAGCCTGCTGTCAAAGCTGTCAGCGCAACGCTCACGGCTGCTGCAGAATGAGAGGAGTGGATGAGGCCGTCCCGAGCAGAGAGCAGGGGAAGCACGGGACATGGTGGCAGTCAGTGAGTGGGAGGGGGACGCCGCCACACTGGATGGAGCACATACAGGAGCGCTCGAAGTGGAAATGTCATTAACCACCACTGTATGTTTGAGCCAGTCATTATAAAGTCTAATTCACCCTGGACCAAAAACATTTGGGGACTGAATGCAATTTAGAAATTTACCTAATATAAATGGACTGTATTTATATAGCGCTTTTCTATTCTTAACGACTACTCAAAGCACTTTTACACCATTCACCATTCAAACATATTCATACACTGGGGGCCGAGGCTACCATACAAAGTGCCACCTGCTCATCAGATAAACATTTACACATAAATGTTTTCATGTTTGTTTTTTCCCCAAATAGGCAGATGTATAATTGCTAATAACATGTTGGATTCATGTTAAGATATTTTAGTTTCTGAAAAAAAACTTTAAAAAAAAAGAACTATAATTTTGTGGCCCCCCTGCAGTAACTCTGAAGACCCCCTAGAGAAGATCTCTGCTTTAGATAAATGTATTGAAATATTGAGTTAAATTGATCCCAGCAAGGGTACAATTTGAGCCACGTGGGAGTCTTGAATAACCAAAAGTCATTAAAAACAACTCAGGGTGCAATGTCTTGCCCAGGGACACTTGGACCTGTAGACTGCAGGGCTGGGGATCAAACCATCTACCTTCAGATTGGGAGGACGGCCCCACACACACACACACACACACACACACACACACACACACACACACACACACACACACACACACACACACACACACACACACACACACACACACACACACACACACACACACACACAGGTCCAACAGACAGCTCCGGTGTCACACGGACCGCTACAAGAAATCATTTCTACCACAAACATTTTTAGATTTTAATGTGCTCATGTTCTTTGAAAATTAATGTAAACATATTCTGGTACAACCTCTAAATATAATTATGAACCTGAAAATTAGCATAATATGAGCACTTTAAAAGAATAAAGTCTGAGAATAAATTCATAATTCTGACTTTTTTCTTAGAATTCTGACTCTTTTTAAAAAAAAAAAAAAAATTGAAAAAAATGAAGTTAGTCACTAAGCTAGCCACCCACAATGCTGTTAATCCTAATGATTCACTGTGCCACATGTATGTGTAACATTAAAACATGATTGATGAAATCATGTCGACAATTATTATTTTACACCTTCTCTAAGAGGCTCCGACAGCTTCTGTGTCGCACTGACCGCTACAAGAAACCATTCCTACCACAGGCAATACAACTTTTTAACACTTCATCACTGGGTGCTAGATAAGACTAATATACATCACAATACTGCACTACGTGTAACTTGCACAAACAGGTTTTACTTACATTACTATTTAAGTAGTTGTACATTTTTATTCCCAATTTATATATACGTCTGTACATTCTTTCCTTTGTATATATTTTTTTAATATTTGTTCTTGTATTCTATCCTGATTATTATTTGTTGTATATTCTGTATGTGTGCCTGATATTTTGCTGCTGTGGCACTAAAACTCAATAAAGTCTATCTAATCAAATCTCATCTAACAACAGTGAAGTTATACAAACAGCGGTTCCCAAACCTTTGTGGTCTGACGCTGACCTGTCATACAAGTACCCGATGGGGTACAGTCTCCCCTGGATCACTCACCCACTCAACGACGTCTAAAAAACTTTTTGGCCAAATTTAGCCCACTTTTTTGGAGACCTCTGTACATTTTGGTGTGTCTTTACGGCACTCACAAAGAAAAATGATCAACTGATTGTAATACATATATATGAATAGGCTATATTTACTCAATTATTATTGTCACAGAAAAGTAAAAAAAAGATGGGAAAATAAGAATCACAAAAAAAAAAAAAAATCAAACTCTAATGAAGCTCAGCATATATTCTTTCAGGAAGCCTTCTAAACTTCACTCACCAGTCTCTCTCTCTCTCTCTCTCTCTCTCTCTCTCTCTCTCTCTCTGTCTCTCTCTCTCTGTGTCTCTCTCTCTCTCTCTCTCTCTCTCTCTCTCTCTCTCTCTCTCTCTCTCCTAAACTGATCAGCTGATTCGCGGAGTTCACTTTTCAGTTAAACCGACCAGAATTGGCCAAGAATTCCACGAGCCATCAAAATTAAATTATTTACATAGTGATGGAGTCTAATCGCCAAAGACACTGTACATTTCATATTGTGCATATGTAACAAATAAACCTTTTGCAAATTTGCAACGAAGTCTGTTGTGTGAATAGTAGTTGTAGCAGTAGTTCCACAAACATAAAAAAGGAACAGCAGCAGTAGTTGTAATAAAGAAATGATTATCTATAATCTGTATTTACAGTCATCGTGGAAAGGAAAGCTCTGTAGGCGGACAGGTGCAAACTCACATGCACACACACACACACACACACACACACACACGCACACGCTAATTATGAGCGCTCTAGCCACAGTGTGGAATATATAGCTGTGTTGGGATGCTGAGCAGAGAATAGCATTAGCATACTTTACACAGCTGACATCTTGAATTGTCAACAGCCTATCCATCACTAACTGGTCTTACCTATTCACACATACAAACACACACACACACACACACACGTGTACACAACAAGCACACATTAATATTAGCATTTCTGCATGCATGCCGTTTACATTTACTGAAAGCAGCCTCTCTTATCATTCAAGTTAATCTTTAAAGAAAACACTCATGCATCACTACAATACATCATTCAAAAAGCAATAGCCTACAGGAACAGGTACACAATTAATTTCACTGCATATTGTGCTGTGTATGATTGCGTATGTGACAAATACATTTAATTTGATTACAGAGACTGTAGAGGGGGAGTGAAAATAACTTAGTTGGGTGGGTATGGGTGGATGATTTAAGGTATTTGATTTGGATGCCGTCAGGGCAATTCCGCAAATTCAAGTCATATCTGTAGTGACTTTCAACAAAACATACATACGTAAAGAAGCCACTGAGGGGCGAACAGGTGAACTTGTTTTGGATGCTGCTCTGTGTGAAAATGAATACAATGACCGGTATGCTATGTAACTTTGGATTCAGCGATTCATTTCATTCACAGTTCAGTAAACATATGCTCACTGTCATTTTACGCATCAGACAAGAATAACCGGTTTATTAAACCAATCAGAGAGTGCCATAAAGTACACTATAATTATTATTAGATGTGTTGTCTCACAGATTATTTTTTTTACACACGGTGCAGTCAGGACTGCGGCTTCCGTGAGCACCTTAATATTCTGATTTTGAATGGCTAAATGATGATGTGTCGCTTTAAATTAAGTAAAATAAAGGACTTGTGGGACAGCATTATCTCCTTTCCTTTTGTAAAGGATGGTCCAGTGTATCCTATGCTAAAGGAGATGATAAAGGAAGCAGTGAAGCACCTTTACTTATCACTCCGACAATTCGAACGGCTCTCATCATGGCAGTCACTTAACTACTTCCGGGTCATTTCACTCCGTTAGGTACCTTCCTAAGCAAAATTGGCTATGCGACCACCGCCCTGGTCTTTGTCTGCCTACCTGCCATGTGTGATTACTGCCCCTCCCCTAATGTGCTGCACCTGTGTCCAATTGTCTCCCCTGTGTCCTGTGCCAGTTGGTCTTGTACCGTTGGTGTCAGCATTCCAGCCTGTTTTCCCATATGCGTATTGTAAGTTTTATGACCCTGGTTCATATGCTGGTTTTGGATACCTGCCTCTGTGTACTTTCGCCTGTGTTTTTTGACAGTTTGTGAATAAATTGTTGGACTCACCTGTGAACAAGGCATGCATCTGTGAGTCCATTACCCTGTGTGAGCTGTCTGTCAGAAATTATTAGGGGTCCAAGCCCAAAGGGGGCTAAGACCCCACATATGCAAGGCAGCTAAGACAAAAAATGACACATATCTACCAGCAGGGGGCGCTAGAAAAATAAGAAAATACTTTTAGCCCTATAACACCCACACTATACATCATATATTCAAAATTCTTACATCGATGCATTCCCTGAATTCAGCTGAATCTCGTGATACAGGCCACACCCATTTCCACAATAATCGGAAACCTACTTTTTCGGAAACTCAGACTTTATTCTTTTAAAGTGCTCAACCTACTTTCCAGGTACGACAATTTGTATGGCCCCTCATGACAAAAAGTTATTAAAAGGAATTTTGATAATCCAAAACATTTATAGAGGAACAACTTCGTGAAGGTGGCAGTCAAAACAGGAAAACGACACAGTTGTTCCCCATGCTCCACTGAGGCTCTCTGCCAGTTTGGATTTCGAACCGCACCAATCTACTGTATACTGTAAAAAAAAACTGTGAAAAAAAGAGTAATATTCCGGCAGTTGGGGCGCCAAAAAATTACCGTAAAATAACGTCAAAAAACAATCTCGTAAAAATACAGTAATTTTCCATAATGAAATAACAGATTGTATCTATAATCTTACATTAAATCTTATGTAATTATTGGGCTTTTAATGTTTAAAAAAGGACATATACACCTTTAAAAACAATTTAATTACCTATAAATACAGTCGAACGCTGCTATAATACAAATAATCTGGCTTAAAATTGTGAAAAAGTGCCACTATTATTTGAGCTGTATAATATAATTTTATGTAAAAATCGTGTTTATTTAATAAATATTTAATGTAATAAAGTGATACATCATCCACAAAACATTTAATTTAACTTTTAAAAAATGTCAAAATACTTTTGTAAAACAGATAATCTTTATATTTACAACAATCTACCCTTAATTTTAGATAATATCAAGTTTATTATAAGTTTTTACATGGAAATTTACATATAAATCCCGTGTATTGATTTTAAATGTGGATTTTAAATGTGGAAAAAAAGCATACTCTGCCTAAATACAATGAATTTGAGTATAATTACAGCAATCTACCATTAATTTTTGACTTTAATAAGTATAATATGAGTCTTTATATGTAATTTTACATAAAGTTCATGTATATTTAATTAATCTTCAATGTTAAATAGCATACTTTGCCATAAAAACAATGGATTCGCCTTTAAAAAGAAAAGCAAATACTGTTATTAAACAAGTATGTGTGAGTACAATTAGAGCAATATACCATTAATTTAGGGGCATATGAAGTATCATGACTTTGTATATGCAGTTTTACATACAAATCATGCATATTTAATTAATCTTCAATGTTAAACAGCATACTTTGCCATAAAAACAATGGATTTACCTTTGTTTTAAGTGTCCAAATACTGTCAAAGAAATATTGCTTACAGCAACAATCTGCTGATAATTTTGTCAAATAACATAACACTGCTATAATAATAATAATGATAACTAAACGTATATTTATAAACATTCAACCTGCAAATGAAATGGATAATTTAAAAAATATTGAGCTATAACAGAGTAGTTAAATGACAAATTATAAAAAGATTTAGCTTAACAATAACAGCTCTTAGAAACAACCAGGACACAGTTACTACTGTTCAACATTTATTTTATTCTGTTGACCAACAGATCAGAATAGAAAACAGTTTCTGCTCTAGCAACATACAAAGCTTAACGTGGCATGGCTACATACTGCTAGCAGTCCAACAATTGGCTGCTTGTGGGCGAAAATTCAAGAACAGTTTACAGTAGGTTCAGCTAATGTTCAAAGTGAAATTAAGAGAATTGAAACAAAAAAACAAGCAATACAATTTAAAAGTCTGTCTGGTACTTCAGATGCCTTTAAAAACTGGCCCGTTTTGGAAAGATAAAATAAAGTTTTAATCCAGGTGCAGTGTTATGCTTGCTTCCACTGTTACTGCAGTAACTTAACTGAAGGTACTGAAGTAGCCTATAATTTTAAAGTAGTAACTTTGTCCAGTACTGTGAACCAATTCTATACTTAAAATATGGTTACAATGTGTACCTAGTATTCATCTGGGTCACAGTGGTACTATCTGACAATTAAAGAACACTCAAGAATACAGTAGTGAGACCAACATGAACGGTGCATGAGAAAGAACTAGGGACATCGGATTGCAATGGTCTCCCTTCTGAAAAGTGTTTCTTTTTACTTCCTCCATTCATAGTCCACAATTTTTGTTGTCAGGGAAAGAACCTTTGGACTGACCGCCAGCTGCTTTCTGGTAGCATTCTTCTCCACTTTCGATCCCTTGTCTGGGTTGATCTTGAAAAGGCATCTATCAAGTGAAATACATCAAACAATTTCAGTAATAAAATGTGGACTCCTGTGTAATATACCTTATATCTTGACATGAGGACAAATCAGGAATAAATTGGAAAACAGGTACGTGCCATATTCAACATTTGGATGTATTATGTAAAAGAAGAAAAACGGTACAATGTGAGAATTCACCTGTCAAATTCATACATAAAAAAAGGAGGCACCAGGGGTGTGAGGTATGTATCGTCTACGCTAATATCTTAATTATTGTTTTAACAATGAGCAGACATTATAGAGTATGCTACTTCACAAACTTTTTCAAAAACTACATGTAAAAAAAACTCCACCATGCAGCACGCATTTAGCTGCTGAAAAATTCTTCACTGAAGTCAAAGATTTGTGCAAAAACAGCAGCAGGAGATAAAACACGGACAGCATCAGCATATAGATGCGAACAAAAGTGTAGTGTAGTTTTTATCTCCTGGCATTATACACAAGCAGTTTAGAACACAGCCAATTGTGTTCTAAACTGCTCAAATTGAATACAGTAAACTGATGGCTGTGCCCTGAATGTCGTTCAGTGACAAATGCTGTAACGTAACGATATATCAAAAATATATTGTCCAGCCCTACTGAAAAAAATATTACAGCATAATTCCACCGCTGTGTGTACTTTCACATATCAATCCAAGACACGAGGCAAAGACTGTGACGTATTGCACAACATGCGCTGTGCCTGCACACTGCGTGTGGCTTTTCACACAAGCACTGTTCCGCTTCTGTTACTATCAACTATTTCCAGTACAGATCTGACCCGCCCTTTCCATATATCAGTCCTTCCAGAAAAATGCTGAGTTTTTTTTGTGATTGTTGCAGGCAAAATTCCTTGATTATGCGGCATGTTTTCTTAAAAAATGCGATGGAATATGCGGGATATTTATGCAATTTTATGCGATGAAATTGCGGGAACTTGCAAAAACTGTGATTTCATCATGGCCTCATCGCGAGGTTTGCAGCTTTTCGATGATGTTCACGTCACATAATTACGTCACTTCATAACGTTCCCATGGCAACAGGGGAAAATGGCTGCTCTTGTGTGAAGTAAACCCAACATTTTTCAACTTTCTGTGAGATACATGACTTTTTATGCGGCGAAAGTACGGCGTTTTTGAAAAAAAAAAATGCAGCCCCCGCATAAATATGCGGACTTTGGCTGATTATGCATTGAATTATGGGATCGCATAAACACGATTTTCTGGAGGGACTGATATATTTCACACAGCACAGCGAGGAGGCATACTGGCACAATACTGGCCACTGTAACTTAAAGTAATATAATATAAAGTGGCTTATTGCGGACCTGCTGCTCACTGTGCTGCTGAGGCACACAAGGCCCACGCACACAGTTGTTGCATCATACACATCTCGGCTGAAACTAGAGGGGAGGAGGCATAAGCTTTACTTATCAGACTATCGCCTC